>SMDT01003305.1:0-241510 GCA_005392925.1 Aquilaria sinensis
CATTTTTTTTTTTAAATTTCAAATAAGGCCAACACATATTTTGTACATACCTAGTTTCTATCGTTGAGTATAGAATTTGACCTATATATATATATGGCAATGAGTTTGAGTTTTTGGAACTGGCTTTTCTTAATCGCTTATTAATATGAGTTTGAGTTTTTGGAACTGGCTTTTTTTAATCGCTTATTAATATCAACTTTGTTTAACTTGTGGGATCATTCTTTGAAACTAAAGTTGGTATTCTACCATATAATCTGTTCGATAGTTTTTTATTTCAGAAATGAGCTATTAAAAGTTCTAATGCAATAGTATATGGTTCAAGTGAACATTCCATAATTAAAAGTAGTTGACTATATTCCTTTGGGTATTTTAAAAAGGGATCGAGTTTCATTTTAATTTTTCTTCATTTTTAAGTATTTTAGTTTGTTAGTTCATCATTTTAAAAATGAATCATAAAGAGTTGCCATAAAAAAGGGTTTTTTAAGAATAAACATAGTAGCATCCACTAATTGTGATTCTCAGACACAGTACCAAAAAAATGCTTATAATATTTACATAAACAAATATTAATAATATGTTAAATACATTAAACGCATTTACTTATAATAAACTTTATCTATCTAAATAATTTATATTTTTCTCAATTTACTAATAATTTCTATATCTATAATGGATTTTAATATTTATAAACCAATACTTAATGCTTGTTGCAATATTAATATTAACTTGTTTAACATTTTATTTATTTTTCAATTACTTCATAAATAGAAGTATCATTTTTTTTATAAAGAAATTAGCAAATCTAATTTTTATTTTAAAAATTATTTGTCACCATATGAAAAAAAAATAAATATTCTACAATATTTTGTCATTGGAAAATGTCAATATACTACCTAAACAAATCACTTAAATCTAATTTTTTCATAAATTCTAATTAATCCCGAAAATAACAAAAAATTGTAAAAAAATGCACATAAAAAAACAATTGTAATGGGTAACCTAAAAAATAAATCTCCAACCAAATGCAACACAAAATAACAAATATTGCACATATTTCAAACCAAATTAACACAATATAATCCGAAAATACGTAATTATTAAGGAAAAAAATTAAAAATTCCGAAATAAACGCGTTACCTAAAAAAAAAAATACTAACTTCCTTCAAACACCTCCAAATCGCTTCAATCCTGCAATAAAAACCAACATCTTCAACCCATTATAAACCAAGAAGCTCAAATAGGGAGAAAAAAATAAAAAAAAAATTTGAAAAGTGCTGAAAAAAATAATTAACCTTCGGATCTAAAAAAACGCCACCAGATTGACGAATCTCCGACCTCAAAGAAAAAGTTTCCGGTCCCAATCGACGCAAACAAGTGAATGTGTGTGATGTGTGAGCTAGGAATTAAGCGGAGGAGAGAGATACAGGGGAGAGAGAGAGAGAGACGAGACCAGAGGAAGAAGAAAGAAGAAGACGCCGCGACGCTCGGGGGGGGGGGGGGGGGGTTGTTTTAAAACATTTCAACAAAACGCTCCAGTTTAACTAAAGTGAAAACCAAAAAAAAAAAAAACAAAACAAAAACCTCACCAACTGCTGGAAGTTGGAATTTTACCAACGGTGGCTAAGGCCGTTGGTAATTACCAACGGTTTGCACGTTGGAAAAAAAAATTGTAAATTTTATTTTTAAAGCAACTCACCAACGCGTGCACGTTGGAAAATATTTACCAACGGCCTAGCCGTTGGTAAATCACCCTTTCAAAAAAAAAAAAAATTTTACCAGCTCCTGGGAAGTTGGAATTTTACCAACGGCTTGGCAGTTGGAAACAATAAAAAACTCGTTAAATTTTTTTGAAACCATGACCAAACGCGTGCACAGTGGAATGGAAAATAATTACCAACAGGTATCTGCGCGTTGGTGAAATACCAACGGCTACGCCGTTGGTAAACATTAGCCATTGGAAAAAAAGTAAGGTTTTTTTAGTAGTGTATATTATATATATATATATTAAGAAATGGTGTATTTAAATGACCAATTTGTGAAGGCTAGCCATCGTTTCTACCGTTTGGTTGCAAAAATTTTAGTGTTGAGAGTAGTTTGTATTGTCCTTCAGATTTGGTGCTAAATCTGACCTATTTTTTTTTAAAAAAAATGAATCTATTAATTTTTTTTTAAAAAATAACTAATACACTTCACCAACATAAGTTACTCTAAACCTATAAAATAATTTTTTGCACCATAAATACTTTCATTCGTGTAAATCAAATTATAGTATGGGTGATTCGCATTAATTTGTACATCTTTATATACATAAAATACATATATATAAAGAAATATTGTGTGTGTGTGTGTGTGTGTGTGTGTAAATATGTACAAATTAATAAGATAATTTGATTAGCTAAATCTGGCTATAACTTGGCGAAGGCTAACCGTTGCTAATTTTTTGGATTTTAGCAGGGGCAAACTGTCACTAAATTTAGCGACGGTTAGCAAAGGCTAACTGTCATTAATTAGCGAAGGCTAGCCGTCACTAATTAGTGAATGCTAGCCATCACTAATTAGCGAAGGTAAGCCATCAGTAATTAGTGAATGCTAACCGTTACTAAATTAGCGATGACAAACCGTCTCTAAATTAGCGAGGGCATCATTAATTAGTGATGGCTAGCTGTCACTAATTAGCGAAGGCTAGCCATAACTAATTAATGAATGCTAACCGTCATTAAATTAGTGATGGCAAACCGTCGCTAAACTCAACGACTGCTAACTGTCACTAAATTAGCGAAAGCAAGCCGTCACTAAACTTAGCAACTGCTAACCTTCACTACATTATCGAGGGCAAGCCGTCGCTAAACTTAGCGACTGCTAACCTTCGCTACATTAGTGATGGCTAACCATCGCTAAACCTTAGTGACGAATAGCCTTTGCTGAACTTTGTTCATTAATTTTTCAAAAAATAACTAAGATAATGAATCTTTTAACCATAAAATAAAATTTTATCCTAAATTGTAACTATATTTTTTTATAGACACATAGATCAATCGATCCACACATCTCAATCAGAAAAAACCGAAATCAATTAAATTAATCATTCTTAAAACAAATGAAATGAAAATGGAAGAGAATTATCATCAAAAGCTAGTGACAGCTAGCCAACGCTAGTCTTCGATAACCTAGCGAGGGCTCGTCGTCACTATTTTCTAGCATTTTAGTGAAGATAAGGCATAACCAAATTTAACAACGGCTAACCGTCGCTAAATTTGCAAGGGTAAGCAGTCACTAATATTAGTGATTATTAACCATCGCTAAATTAGCGAGGGCATATTAGCGACGGTTAGTTAGTGAGAACAAGCCGTCGCTAACATTAGCAACAGTTAACTATTACTAAATTAGTCAAGGCAAGCCGTCGCTAATATTTAGTGACAAACAGCCTTCGCTAAACTTTCACCGTAAATTTAGTGACAGGTTGGTGTCTCTAATTAACGACTATTTTTAGCTGTCGCAAAATGTCTTTTTTCTAGTAGTATTGGGATGCGACAGTAAAAGCCACAATTTGGGTCATTTGGACAGCACGCAGCCAGCTGGTGTTTAACAGTAAGAGTGCCGTCCTCTTGGATTTTGAAGAGATCGGAAAGGAGTATTCAAATCCTTTGGTTCTTGGTTTCTAAATACTCTCATTTCCGTTTAGATATGGCTTTGTTGTAAGGCTTTTTATTTTCCTCTGTTGGTTGTTTTTTTTGGTCTTCAGGACTCTTAATCTTGTTCTTTGTTCCAGAGCTTGCTGATGAATAAATTTTCTCTTGTTTTTGCTGATAAAAAAAAAAAAATTGTCCAGCAAATTGTACCCGACAAATTTGTCCGGCATTTCAATGGCTCTGATGCAAATTATCAGATAGAATTAACTCCGAGGATTTCCAACCGACGCCACAAAGACAACCCTCCTTATCTTATATCAGATAGAATTACCACGTCTATATAACCCATTCGTCCCTAAATGCCACGTTTCATGAAGAAATGTCGCCAATTGAGATATTGTAGGTGTAGGAGTAAAAGGTGAAAGAAATACTTTTGGACAACGAATAATGATGCGCCCATGTGGAAACATTTCTACTTCGTCCAACAAATCGCCAAACACAAAAACTACATGACTCACATATATACGTTCGTTGGAAAGAAATAACGGAGGACTACTAATTAGGGGTAAGCATGGATCGAGTTGATTCGGTTTTATGGTGGAACTGAACCAATCTGAAATAATATCGGTTCCACAATTTTCTACTCAACCCGAAAATGAAGAATCGAACAATACCAAAATCATGATGCTGGGTTTTTCGGTTCTAGTTCTTGAGTTTTTCGGTTTACACTATATACCAATACCAATACTAAAATTCAATAAAACTGTATCTATAATTAGTTTTATGAAATATTCAACATAATATATAATTAAATTAATATTTAAATATATGTACTTAGACACATTCAAGAGAGTCTAAAATGTTGTTTTTACCAAAATGATTCAAAAGAGTTGCTTGTGAAGTATTTTTTATCTCAACCAGTTTACATTACTTCCTTCCTGTAATTTCAAGATTGGTATGACATTCAATATAGAAAAATACTGAGCCTTTAAGACAATCTTTTTCAGTATCAAAACCTAAAATATATAGATGTCATGAATTTTTAGTTTCGCATGAGTCATAAATGAAAAAAAAAAATGATGATTGTATCGTAGAGAATAACTGGGAATAGAAGATCGAAAGCAAAATGACCCAGGAGTAATCAGTCTAGGAAGCGAAGTGATTTAAAGTAATTTAAGTGAATATGAAAAAATTTCGTAAATCATCCAATAACTTCCATACTATTTCAATTTGGGATATCAATTTAAGAGTTTAATATAAAAATATAAAATGACCATCATAATTATTCAAACTTCAAAGAAATATCAGATCTACAAACCACAGCCCACATACCCTATTAGTAATACTATAATTTTGCATTATATAATATATATATATATCTCAGGTTCGGTTTTACCTCGGGTTGGTTTCATATGGAATCAAAATCAGCCCAAAAACCATCAATTCTCCTATATGTGGAACCAACTCACAAACCATGATCAATTTTTACCCAACCCAACCCAACCCAATGAGGGTAATTCGGATTGGGTTTCGGGTTTACCCTACCCATGCTCATCCTCACTACTAATACATTTATCCCAATAATGCAAATTCTTTAATTACCTTTTTAACACCCCAAGTTTTTCCCTCCTTCATCTAGCAACATACACTGTTCGCAATCTACATACAATTTAATACGTGAAATCCGCCCGCAAAATCATATATATGCCATATGCGATCTATACTATATAAAAAAAAGTTAAAAAAATTAAACAACTATTTCTTAAAAGGTTTTTTTTTGTTCTAAGTTAATTTGATTCATACGCAATCACTTTATTATTTTTTTAAAGAGAAATCACTTTATTAATATTATTAAAAAAAACTGTATTAGGCCAATTTGATGTTCGTCAGAGGTGGATCGATGTGGCCCAAAAAACAGATCACATGCTTTGGGCGGAACAGATGACCTTTGGGGCTTCTCTGAATTAGCCGTTTTATATTGTTATTATTATTATTATTATTATTATTATTATTATTATTATTAAGAATCATTATATGTATAGGAGTTAGAAGATACACTAGGAATGAAGAGTTTGCTGTGTAAAAGCCTAAAAGACTCCTACTACAATTTTAACTCTTTTAAATGCAAATTCCTATTATTATTGTTTTGTACTTAAAAACGATTTACGAGTAAGACCCAGGGTTGTAGTGGAAAGCGTGGAACCGACCCTGGTGGGCGCCGTCGTCTCATTTATATGTAGAGGACGTGGGCTCCTATTGTAAGAATAGAGACGGACGAGTTAGGTTTGGTTTCTCTGCTAAAATAATCGGAAGCCCGATGGAGAACACAAACAAACAGCAGGAGAATGGCGGCTCTGGAGGTCCATGTTGATGGTCAAGGCTTCCCCACGACATCCTCCACCAAATTCTTAGAAAACTCAACTTTCTCCGGAATCGTCTCGCCGCTGTCTAAGTGTGCAAGGGCTGGCGAGTTCCCGTCGTTGTGTCGTCTGGCAAACTGCCATGGTTATCTGCTTTCCACAGCTATTATGGAGACAGAAGCAAGAGAATCGAAGACATAGAGATCATATTTCACGAGCCGTTTAACGATAGACCCTACCGGCGTAAGGTACGGTTTAATTATCCGGAGGCCTTAGGTACCAGTTACTTATTTCACAGGCCAAAAATCAGAGACGTCAAACTCAATTAGGGATGGCAAAATCGGACCTGACCCGATGACCTAGAACAATCCACCCGAACCCAAGCTCGACCTGACCCGATTTGACTAAAAAATTCAACAACTTGAACCCGACTGTGCCCAACCCGACCTGAACCCGAACCCGATTAAAGGGAAACCCGAGAAAACTTGAACCCAAATGACCCAAACCCGAAATATCTGAGCCCGAAATGACCCGAACCAAAATTACCCAAACCCGAAACTGACTTGACCTGAATCCAAGATGACCCGATAACTAAACCCAATAATACCCGATATTAACCATCACCCTAAACCTTAACTTTCCTCTTTCATTATTTTCCATATTAAGTCAGTCCTAAATATGGAGGTTTCCATGTTTAGTAACTTCCAGTTTTTAAGTCTTTCATATTCAATATGTCTTATATTTAGGAATGGTGACTTCCGTTATTAGTAACTTTCATTTTTTGGTACTTTCATATTTAGTAAGTCTCCTATTTGGAGATAAGACTTTCATATTTAGTAGTTTCATTTCTTTTTTTAAGATATTCATGTTTAATAATTTTCATATTTTGAGAAAGGATTTCCATATTTAGTAACTTCTATTTTTTTAGGACTTCTATATATTACAAGTATCTTATTTGGGGAAAAAACATCCATATTTAGTGAATCCCAAATTTGGATTTTTCCAACAGAAGTAATTTTTATATTTAGTAAATTTAATGATCTTAATAGGCAATTATTAAAATTACAACATTCATCCCTAAACTTTTAAGTATAATGCAATAAGGTACCTAAATTTTTAAAAAAATTATTTTAGTCACCCATAATAATTACAACATGGATCCTAAAATTTTTAAAATATTTGCACTTTCACCCAAAATTTTTAAAAATTTAAAATTTAGTCACTGATAATGAACTTGATTTGCATTTTGTTGTAATTTCAAAGAAAATTCATTGAAACATAAGTATAACAAAATTGTCGTTGTGTATATCTGAGTGATAGTTGGGTGAATATCTGAATAATTTGTACAATGATAGTTAAAGGGTATGGGTTTAGAAAAATAATCAAATATTACTATCAATGTTAAATTACTTAAATATGTACTAAACTATAATGAAGAAGATTTTTATGAATATTTTAATTAAATATACTAAAAAATGAAAATTTAATTTAAATTAAATCACACAAAAAATTGAATTATTTGATTTAAATTTAAAAAAAAATGAATAGATTCAATCGTTTTGACTTCACACCAGTAACCCACATGAACACAAAGGTTGACCCGAATTTGACCCGAAAGCTGGCCTGAAGTTACCCGAGACTAAAATTACCTGACCTGAAGTGAACCCGAACCCAAATAAACCCGGCCCAACCCAACCCGAACCCGAAATCAACGCAACCTGAAATCAACCCGAACCCAAATGACCTGACCTGAACCCGACCTGGACCCGAATTCATGCTAACCCAAGTAGACTCGAACCTGAATGACCTGACCTAAACCTGACCTGACCCACCCAATTGTCGTCCCTAAACTCAATGTACTAAAATTAACATATAGTTAGAAGTAATACAGATATCTAAGTCTTGATATGACTCTACACATATTTATACAATGCATAAAATTGAAGATTCATAATATAATCATACCCTAAATCTTAAAAAATAATTAATAGAAAGATGAATCATAAAAGATAAACATGTAACATACTTGCACCATTTCCTCCCATATGTAATTTCTTGAGACGTCTCTAATAGTAACTGAAATAGACATTATAAACAAAATTTCCAGAGACCAAAGCCTATGAGCCGCTGCCTATCAGTGTTTAAGAATGGCAATGCACAAAAAGGAACATCGCACCAACAAATTAAAATGAAAATGATTAGCCCTTTTACACAAGCATCATTAAACTACAAAAGCCTGGAAGAAGTACATGAAGAGAAAATTTTTAAGCTTAGCCTGAGGCTTGAATGTATGCTTGCCTTTGCTTAACAAAAACTCCATAATCTCAATATTGCTTATACTGGCTACGGAATGAATCGGCTCTGTTCCTTCTTCATGGACACCATTACAACTAGTCCATTGGATTCATTAGCGAGAATCCTCAAAATCTAGTCCAACTGATTTATCCATAACATAATGCCAAAACAAATGGATGAAAGAAAAAGAAAATTCTGTAAAAAAAAAAAACAAAACTTGGAATTACTTCAACTTGGCAATTTGATAATTGAGTAATATATAGCAAATTGATGACATCACTTATAATTAGACTATAAATGTTGCATTGTTACCTAACGAGTTCATTGTTTCGAATAAATTTATTTGCTTTATTTCTTTTTTTCCTGCCTATCTTTGTAATAGTTCTTTAGTTTTTTTTAGAGATTAGTTCTATTATTTGTTATATATTTTTATATGATATAATTTTATTTTTATTTAATTTTTATCTAATAATAAATCTTTTAAATGTTACTTCATCAATTCATTCATATGTTTTCTTAACTCAAAATTGTATTGTAAGATATAGTTATGAGAAAATCATATTGCAAGTCTACCTTATATCCACATCATCCTACCTAAGCTAATCCTTTTAACTGTATAAAGAAAAATCCTTTTTTACTTAATATATTTAAATCCTAATATATTTGATTTTTTTTAGTTTTATAATTATTATTTAAAAGAAGACACATTTCTCTCATAGAATTCTAACCACTAAAAAATTATACATCGCTCTCATAATTATCAGATTGCAAGTCATGCAATTACTTTTCTTTTTAATTTATATATATATAAATTCTTTATTTCTTTTACTTATTAAAAAATAAAAATAATACAAATTAATTACTTTCATCTCATATTGCAATATGTCAACAATTAATAAATATCTTGTAAAATACAACATTTTAGAACACATATCAAATACAAAAGGAACAATTCCAACGTTATTAGAAAAAAAAAAGAAAAAATAAAAAAGAACAAATGAGACTATTGATTATGAGTCAATAAATTTTAATACAAAAAAAATCTATTTATCAAAATAAAAAATATATAGTTTGTATTTATGAATACAATTAGTGTTTTTATATGTCATTTAAATATGAATTAAAGCAATAAACAACTTCAATACCAATTGTGCTAAAAATATGAAAATTTTTTAAATAAATGAAGCACAAAACTTGCCCCCAGCTGATATAATTCTTGAAGCCACTGTTGCCCGCACATTATGATGAATTTAGTCGATGATAACATTTTGAGTTTAATTCTCAATATATCATTAAATCATCTTTAAAGTACAAATATTTTTTAAACAGATAATTTGAAGAAATTTTGAGGTAACAAATATAATGTATGAACCTCTTTTAAAGTACATTTTGTTTTAATTTAAATGAGCTTCACTTAAATTTTTGTACATTTTTGTTTTTTAATGAATGGAACTAATTCTACATGAACAGAACATGCACACCATCTGGCATAATCATATTGAAAAGAATATCATAGGGCAACAGACTGTGGATCGCAGGGAGACTGCACCACAACACTACAATGCTCAAGACACGCCAAAGGGTTTCTCTTGGAAGCAAAGATACATTTTTCTTTACCATGCCATATTAATAGTATATACTATTGAAGATAAAACCAAACCATCAACAGTAGGAATGGTAGTTGTATGCAACAAACTCAAAGCAAGGAACAAAATCTAAATGTTACCAATAAGACAAAGCATCCGAGCGATGGTTCCCAACAGAAGGGCCATTTCCAAACTTAGGCACAACATTCTGGCTTCTCTTCACTAATTCAACACAAGATGCTAAATCCATAGCTTCTGTTCACTGTTACCCACGTTTTTTTAGCTCAATGAATTTCTCTATGAATCCAAGAAGATGCTTCTTGGAGCAAATGGTCATAAAGACTTTAGGAATGATGAAAGGGATGGCTTTCTTGTTGGAGGTAAGGAGGAGATTGTGGTAATCTAGAGTAATCCAGTAGGATCAAAGTAAAGGAGGGTGCCATTAGGAAGTTTGTTGTCGATAGAGATTATGGTGGAAATAGAGGTGGTGAAAAAGCTGTGAGCAATGGAGCAAGAAAAGGGATTCATGTTGTGGCTAGTCTAGGCTGCTTTGAGCGGGAGAAAAGAAAAAAAGGATCTGGATGAAAGAGTTCTCCGGGAGAGTTTGGTGGTGGCAGAAGTAAAAAAAGCAAAGGTTAGAGAAAGAAGTTTTGAGGATGGGAGAAAAGCGTAGGCAAGTGTGTGTTATTAATTTAACTAATATTTGTAATTAAGAAAAAATTCTTGCCTCCCTACGCTTATCTTGAATATTTTGTGGAAAGAAGTTTACTAACGGAGGTTTAATATTTGTCTTCCTTAAATAGACACTATATTAAATTTCTTGAGTTTTTTTAATGTTTTTTTTCTGTTAAAAGTTGGTATAGAGTAACACTTGCACGGTATATTTAGTGAGAAAAAAAAATGTCTTGAAAAAGCTTCTATTATCCATATGACTCCAAAAAAATACTATTCTTTATGTCCCGATTTAAATAAAACGTTTCTCTGGGTATGCTAGTTAAAGCATTAACAATTTTTTCCTTTTCCCGATTTTGACTTTTTCTTCTTCTGCTCGTCATTTTCCCTGAAGCTTTATTCCTCTATGCCTTCTATCTTCGCTACCAAATTGTCGATCAAGCCAAATCGCCAATTTTGAGTTAGCCCGACCACCTCAACCTGATCTCCCTTCCACCCTGATGTCCTTGCCTTGTCTCACTGCCACTTCTTGCCACAAAACCTCCCTCCCACCTCAACCCACGACCTTCTCATCGGTTCTCGGATCCTTAACCCACATCATCCTCTCACCACCTCGACCCACAGCGTCCTCTCACCACCTTGACCCATGCTGTCGCTGGTTCCACAATTGTCCTCACTGACACAAATCTCTATTTTGCCCTCACCTTCAATCACCAATTGTTATTGCCGGCACCGATTTTGCCCTTCCCATCAATCATCAATCCCTAATTCAATAGCAAAAAAAGAAAGATGGAGAGCAAAATCAAAACTCTGTCTAGGAGGGAAAATAAAGGGTAAAATAGAAAAATAAGTATAAAAGGACTACAAATAACTTTTACCCCCAAAGTTACTTCAAAATTACACCCTACCCTGTCTTTATTCCACAATTCTTCCTCACAGATGATGACGATCTGCCTCCATTCCATTCTGCCTCTACCCCGATCTCCCTCCACCCGCCTTCACTTTATCACCGCTCTATCCTGCCTCTACCCTGCCCTACCTTAGCCCCACGCTGCTTCCACCTGCCTTTGCTCCACCCCCACCCCATTCTGCCTCCACCTCAACTTGCCTCCACCGCGCTCCACCTTTGCACCGCTGTACCTCTACCCCACTCAGCTTGCATTCTCCAAGCAGTATAGCATAGGACATTTTCGACATCATTGGTGACCGGACCCAATTAAGATCCCCAATCACCCAAGTTTTTGCCCTTCCCAACGACCCATCAAGCCTCTAGTAGCTAGTTTTCTCTTGATGGCTGTGGAGAAGGCGATGCCTGTGCGTGATGCTAATTTACTTGGGGGAAGAATTTGGCAAAAAACCCTACTAGTAAAGCCATAATTAATCCTACCTCAAGGTCTAATAAAAGAGAAATATTAGCGATCCCACTAAAAAAAGCTGGCCTAATCCAATTAACATATTAACTTGATTAAATTAAACCAAAACTAATAAGGAGTTAGTAGATTTTTTGCCAAATCTAGGATCCAAAGGACGTCATGTATATAGCACATACCTTTCTTTGTATGGACTGCTATAGTGCCTTTACCCATAATCTTGACAGATTTCTTATCTGCTAGTTGCACCCTCAAAACTGTAGGTGATGTCTAGTTTGGAGAACACCTATTGATTTAGTATCATATGATTGCTGTAGGCACTGTTGATTAGTTACATATTCTTGTTTTGTTTAGCGGCAGCTTGGCAGACATAAAAGATATTTTCTCTATCTTCTTGCTTCTCAGAGTAACTAGCTTGATAATTTTTACTTCCTTTGGAACTATAGTTTTTCTCCACATGCCTAAACCTTTTATAGTTAAGACATCTTGTTTGTCCTTGGAACCAACAATCTTTCTCCAAGTTGTTTGGTTTTTTACAAATTCTACATAGAGGATTTGTTGATTTCTTCAGATTTTTTCTTTAACGAGAATTTTTGTTTGATATTTTCTTGTTATTTTGGGATTTCTGAGATTGATTTTTGGATTGAAAGGCACTCTTAGATGGATTTTCATGATGCCTGTTCAGCCTCTTTTCTCTTGCTTCAAGTGAGCTTATGAGTTTGAACACAAATAATGTTGATAGAACTTTTGTTTCTCCTTACACAGAGATTATAGATTCAAATTTCTCTAAGATAAAATTTAATATTTTCTCAACAGTTTTCTGGTCCAAGATTTTTTCTTCATCGGCTGTTATTTGATTAATTATATCAGTTAATCTAGAATAATGTTCATTTATTGTCTCAGAATCCCTCATTTTTATATTTTCAAATTCTGATTTAACTTTGTATTCATATAGCACATGCCTTGGAAAATCCTTGAAATTCTTCTTACAAGATGTCCCATGCTTGCATCGCACTAGTTGCCTTTATAATTCTTAGAAAATTAGTATCCGCCACCTCCTGCTGTAGGGTAAATAGTGCTTGTACATCCTTTACCTCATTGTTCTCCAACTTTACAATTTGTGTCTCATTTAATGTGAAAGTATCCTCAGGAATATTAATTCCTTTTTGAGCTAGCCATTAGTGATGTATTTTTTGTTTTTGGAGCTTATTTGGGAAGCTTTTGTTGGCCTACGCTCAAGTAGATGACTAGAAAAGGCTCTGATACCACTATTGAGTTTTTGGAATGGTTTAGTTGGTCTTTAAAATAGTTGAGATAATTGGGAAATAGTTTGGAATAGTTGAAGGACTGGTTGTGTAATTTAAAATAAGGACTGGACTTAGTTGGAAGCTTTTTTTTACTGATGGTGGAAAGGAGGAGTACAAGGTTTGTTTAGGCCACAATATGCAGTTGCCCCCCTCATTTTCCAACTTGATTTTTTTTCTTTTACTAACTCACTCCTAACCACATCTTTTTAGATCCTTCTACACTTTAGCCCCAAAATTTTGAATTTTTCAATTTTCTAGATTTCTCTACATAATAACTTCCTAATTTTATCATTATCTTTTCTCTAGATTTTTCTAGGACATCTCTAGATTTTTTTTAGTCTCAAGTATTTCTAGAGTTTTCTCAATTTTTGAATTTGCATCAATGTTTAACAATGGATCAGCGTTTGAAGCTTTAATTCCATTTTTTTGGCCAAGAATCATGTATACCCAAAAATAGTAGGATAAAAGCGTATGTATATACTCTGTATCTCCTTATATATTAAAAAAAAAAAGAAAATAAAGAAATCATTGAGTTCCTATATTGTTGACATGGTATTGGAGAGAAGAATTACGATCCTTATCTTATCACATACCATTGTTAGTCTCAGCTCTTCTCCATTAATGGTGCAACCTCATAGCGGGGTTTATTCCTGTCTCATTTGTGGGTTTCAAGACGCTCTGGGCAAGCTTTTGTCTCATTTGATTCCTGGTCTTTAAATCCTTACTTGTCTATGTAATGGGTTGCTCGATCGGGTGGGGATCTTCTTTCTTGTGTGGCACGGGAAATAGTTCAGGCTGCGCTTTCTTTTCTTTTGGCTGAGGCATTCTCGTTTGTTTCAATTTCCAGCCTGACCCCTGGCTGGTTCTAATATATGCTTCCTTCTTGCTGATACAAATATATATATATATATATTAAAAGTTCTTCTTTGCTGTGAATATAACTTCATTACCCACATATCAGTGATAGACTCAATCTTGTGAGGTAGCAAATAGTTTTACAAAAGAAGAAAAAAAAATAGTAATATTAGAAGCCAGGCATTTGGACGCTAGCATGGTGGTAAAAGCCAGGCAGCTTGGTCAAGAACAGGGACATAGGGTTGCATATCTGCACTATATTCCCTATCCTCCAAAGAATAACAAACTATCTTATGGATATTGATTGGTTCACTACGATTCAGATAGAGCTTGTTCCTCATTCCAATTCGATCAGCTTCAGCGTCGGCAAGAATCGAATAACCCGACGGGGTCCTACTGATAAACACAACCATGTCACGAAAGATGTCTTGGTCCAGAGTCCAAGCATCCTTAGATGGATCAAACTTGAACAATAAGTGGGACGGTTCTCCATTAATGTCCTGAGACTGAAGTGCCACAAACAGACAGATGTCTGATCCTGCGGATTTGATAAGTCTTATGTCCGACATTGATCTCCGCTCTATCATATTTGCTTCCAAAGGCAAAGATATGTCCCTCCATTGCCGGGTGGAATAGTTGAAGCTTCGAATGTTCGGTTCCAGGCTGCTCAAACAATAGAACACCCCTCGAAGGCAAACAATATTCCGGATTTCCCAAAAGTGCCAACCCGAAGACACATGCTCCTCCCATCCTCCCTGGCCCTGCCGCCATGTGTGGACCCTCATTATACCTACCCTCGGGGGGTGTGAATTTGAAACCGCGAAGAAGATGCAGTCTGGAGAAGTTGGATAAGCATCTGAGAACGTGGCGGCAACTATCGGAAAATTACCTGCATCGAGATCGGGCATCGTCATAGTCCTATCAGTATAAGGATTGTACAGGATAAGAGCCTCAGACTTTCTGGTCACTTCTCAACTTATTTCGAATTTCGCGAAAGAGAAAAGCAGCCAACGCAATTTGGAATCCATGAGTTTTGGGTACGAAATCTTGTAACAATCAGTGTCCAGGAGACAGAAGACATTGGGACGCCGGTAAGGTCTTGGGTTGTGTGGTTCGAATAATGCCATACTGTTGTGAAGTGCTCCGTTTTCCCGGAGGCTGGTGGCGATCGTAGTTAGTAGCCACGGCAAGGACTTGCTGTACGGCGGGACGGCGGTTTGCCAGCCCTTGCAGACGGAAACGATGGAGAGACGATCCCGGTAGAAGTGTAGCTTCTCCATGATTTTCTCAAGGATATCAATGGGAAGAGTCGACCACATGGTTGATCAGCTTGACGAATCTGATGCTAAGAAAATAGGGTTTCAAAACTTGCGTCTAATTTATTGCCCATGTTCAAACTCGAATTAGAGTAAACTAGAATATTAGAATATCTCATAATTATAGATTTAGTCCCTAATTTTCTCCTAACTTTCAGCTTAGCCCAAACTAACCTAGAACCTTGAATTGAGACCAGAACTCTCATAAATTTTCAGTTGAGCACAATAAAAATTAGATTAGTAAATTAAGCACAGAATTTACAAGATTTCTAATTAAAGCTCAAACCCTTCGCAATTAAGCACAATTTAATTTTTACCCTAATTACCCACATTTCAAAATTTAGCACAACTTTAGTCTAAATTATCCAAAGTACTCAAATTCAAGATTCACAAATAAAATGACAAAATTAAGACCTAACATAATTTCTAAGACACATGAACAAACTTTTCAGACATCACATGACAATTTTAGACAAAAAATAACAAAAAATACTCCTAGGCACAAGTTTCATTAGAATAGCCTAAGCCACATGAATAACGGTCAACATGAGTGTTAACAGTCATCTTGTTTTCTTTGGTACTTAAAATCTCTACACTACAAAGTTAAGGGTTTTAAAGAAAGGGAGAGGGGGAGGGAGGACTTGATCCCGGGACTAGCTAGTAGGTAGGGGGGTGTTATGTCCATTGCACTTACTAATTAATCAGGCAGTGCAAGACTATGAACAATCATCTAGAAGTGATCTTTAATAGAAAGCTAGAATATGGTATTTTCCATACAAACCTTACTACATCTTTGGATTTCAAATTGAGGAAGGCTGTTAGATCATATCTTTGTATCAACAGTGTAATTGTCCATTATTAGCTTGCTCTAGTAAGGGCGAAAAAAGGGTGAACTTAAGCTTAATTCATTTTAATTTAAATAAATTTAATACAAATTTAAAATGACTTATTTTTATTTTTATTTCTTTTTTCCTAGAAATCATTTTTATTTGAAAATCAATATTATTTAGGTGTATAATCTAGTGAAATTTTTTTTTAATGTTATTAAATTTTGATGAATATTTCTTTTTTATTGCGTAAAAAAACTTCATAAAAAATTAATAATATTATAAAAATGGATGATTCTACCTACTTAATTTAGCTTTTAAATGAAATTGATTCCAAGAGAAAAAAAATTAAAAATAAAAATAAATCATTTTCAATTAAGGTGACTTAAGTTAAAACGAATTCAATCTTAGATGTTTAATTGATTAATAAACATGTATATGGTTGAAGGAGTGGATGAAGTGATGTAACCAATGTTTGCTCGATGTTTTTCATAATGATAATTATTTGAGATTTTGTTTAAAAATAAAAATAAAAATTATTAATGTATAAGCATATTTTATAAGACTTGGTCCCTTCAAACTAAACTAAAAATAGTTTCAAAGGTATGCGCTCGGTACACTGCCTCAAACTACGAAATTTCTTACCCTTTCCTCTTTCGGCTCTTTTGTAACAATTATCATCTAAAGGACCCTAAAAAGCTCTCAGGCCTCCTAGTCTCTACTTGCAATGGACCTTCCATGATGTCTTTCATAATCACTATGGTTTCAATCTTTGGCATCTTGTTGATGTTCCTAAGCTCCCTTTTGCAGGGGGACACATTTTCACGTACTCTTCCAACTTTCCTCCCATACCAACTCTTCAGAAAATGCCTTTAGTTCTCTTTAATTCTCAATTTCACGCCAGTGCTCCTTGTAATATCTACAATACTTCCTAAGGTCTTTCAAGAGTGTGCTAAAATTGGGCCGAGGCCATTTGGTCAACATACTCCTGCATTTCAGGGTATATATGATGCTTGCCCTAATGTCCCTCAAGGAATTGTACATTGGAGTTAGAGATTGCTTTCACTTCTTTTTATTCCCATTTCATTATTTTATAGACTATTCCTTCCCTAAGCCTTTCTCCTCATTCAAATGGCTTACATCATCTGTTTGGATGTAACAATACAAACAATTATGGAATTTTTCCTTATTTTGAGCAGCATTCTCTTGCATAGACTAGGAAAAGCAGGACTTCGGATATATTCACTTTGTTAAGGCCAAAATTTTCACTTTAGGAAAGAGGTTTTGGATCTAGAATATCTCGGAATAATTAAATCACCTCAAATAGTCCCGAAAAGGCTCATTTGTCTACTTGACATCTAAGAGTTAGTCTACCATTTTCTTCAAGGCACAAATTCCCATAAATTGCCAAAAAAAACTCCCCTAACATTTTGTTAAATGCAAACTTCTCCTTCTTCAATGTTCTGAACCAAGTTGATGCAGCTCCTGAGAGTGTAGAATTAAATGCTTTGCACATAAAGGCATCATTAGCTCTTTTAAGGTTCATTTTGGTAACATACTTTTGCAAGTGATTTATTGGTCAGACCATCATACAAATCTACCTTCAACTTCAAAACAATGGAAGGTTTGGTGTATTCTAGATCATGAGTAAAGGGCTAGAAGTACATGTAGCCAATGCTCGACTCACAGGCTTCATCTATTCCTTAAGCATCTCTTCCATCTTATCCAAATGCTAAAGGACAGTGTTTAGGTTACTAACCTTTGGCTCTTTTTTATCATTCTATCGTCAATCTCCTAATAGATGAACTCTTCCATTTGCTGCTATTGCCGAGAACCAATTGGTGTCCCTCTGATAACCTTCCCTTTCATCCTTTAGCAACCCTCATTATCTTCTTTTAAAGATGATTGGAATCATTATGATGATGATTTACTAAAATTGAAAAAATGCTCTAACATTGAAAAAAATGCTATCCATTTACTAAAATATCAAATAGAAAACATTATTGACTAGAAAAGAAAGAGCTTATTGCCAAACACACATTAATGAATATGATAATATATCAAATATAAATGACTAAATATGATGATTTACTAAAGATGCTTATGTTTTCCAACTGTGAAAAATTATCAAATTTAATTATGTATTTAGCTAGACATTTTTTTTTATCTTTAATGTTTCCCATTTGACATTTTGTCACCAGCAATTAGCAGGTTCTCAATATCCAAAATGAATGGCAAAGGTATAAGCATAGGTTAAAAAACTAAGGATGATGTTAGAAATTTCTTTAAAAAAAATTATGAAAAAGTTTGAATTTATTTGAAAATGTTTACCAAATTATTTGAATTCATTAACTCTCATGTAATTATTTGAAATCAACCTTTTAAGCTCCAATTTAAACTTTTCAATAATTGTATTCCAATAAATTCATTCTGTATTATAAATTTTTGAAAGTTAATAGGTAATTCAAATTATTAGTTTTTTTTATCTATAAATTGGGTATTTGTAGCAACTCAATCTTGCCTAAGATTAGGGAACAATATACAACAAAGTACAAAAAGTTTGGACTAATAGTCAATGAAATAAAGGTTAAAAACCAATTTGTGATGAAAAATAAAGGATTTGGACTAGTGGTGTCCACTACCCAGTTCTTATATACATTAAATATACATTAACCTTCTAGTGTCGTAGCATTAGATTCATCAAGTTGACCAACCATGTGGTCGACTTTTCCATGTGATATCTTAAAGAAAATCATGGAGAAACTACACTTCTATCGGGATCGCCTTTCCGTTGTCTTTATCTACAAGTCATCGTCCCACCTTCCAACAAGTCCTTGCCACGGCCACTTGTTAGGAGTTAGTGTTGCATGTTGGTCAAGTTAAGTATTGTTTGTTACAATTTTATGGGATTGTCTTCTTAGTCTATTGCTAAGTTTTAGGAAAAAGTTTGTTTCTAGCTGTTACTAGCTTTTATCTTCAAGCTTCTCTTTAATAATCAGCTATAAAAGCCATAAGACTCATCAGGGGAAGTATCTTTTCACAAATACTTGAGCTTAATCACTCTCTTCGTGTACTTCACAATTAGTATCAAAGCTACATCAAGGTCGCTCATTCATAAGTTCCGGAGGAAAAAAACCGTAGCTTTCTTTCATAGACAGAGATGGGAGACAACAGTGGCTTCGTACAGCCTGTCATTCCCAAGTTTGATGGCCATTATGACCATTGGGCGATGCTGATGGAAATTTCCTATGCTCTAAACAGTACTAAGATCTTGTTGATAATGGAATCCTAGAGCTCGAAGAAGGCAGCATGCCAATAGAGCACAAAGTAAGTTGATTGATGAGTAGAAGCTGAAAGATTTGAAGGTCAAAAACTATCTTTTCCCAACAATTGACCGCAACATCATGAAGACCATTCTAAACCAAAACACCTCAAAGGCTATTTGGGATTCCATGAAGCTCAAATATCAGGGATCCACCAGAGTGCGACATGCACAATTACAAGCTTTGTAAAGGGATTTTGAAACCCTTCAAATGAAAAAAAAAGAATTAGTAGATGACTACTTCGCTCGAACTCTCACTATAGCTAACAAAATGAAGACTTATGATGAGAAAATGGGTGAAACAGTAGTCAATAAGAAAATTTTGAGATCCATGACATCAAATTTTGATTATGTAGTCTATTCTATTGAAGAATCCAATGATTTGGATACACAGACTATTGATGAATTGTAAAGTAGTTTTCTTACTCATGAATAGAGAATGAATGGCCATCGAGGAAAAGAGCAAGCCCTAAAGGGTACTCACGATGAAGGATCAATCAGAGGAATGGGACAAGGGACGCCTCGAAGAAGAGGACAAGGTAGCATGCAGTCATTCAACAAGGCTTTGGTTGAATGTTATAAGTGTTGCAAACTAGGGCATTTTCAGTACAAATGCCTCAACTAGAAGAAAGAAGCCCATTATGTTGAAGATGAAGAAGAGCTGCTGTTAATGTCATCTGTGGACCTCAAACAAGAGAAATGAGAAAAAATGTGGTTCATCGATAATGGATGCAGCAATCATGTGAGTGGAAAGAAAGAATGGGTTTCTGATTTGGATGAAACATTCAAACAATCAATCAAGCTAGGCAATAATGCAAGAATGGCTGTTGAGGGAAAAGGAAACATTAGAATGAAAGTTAACGACATCATCCAGGTAATCGTTGACATTTACTACATTCTTGAGTTAAATAATAATCTGCTAAGTGTAAGGCAGCTACAAGAAAATGGGTTGGCCATTTCATTTCAACATAGAAGGTGCGAGATTGTTCATCCCTCGAAAGGATTGATCACGCAATCTGAAATGGGTACAAATAGAATGTTTGTGCTTTGGGCAGACATGATACCAATGATCACCACATGCTTTCATGCAGTCACAGAAAATGCAACCCATCTATGGCATTATAGACTTGGGCATCTAATTTTCAAAGGGTTGCAAACTCTCTAGGATAAGAACATGGTAGGTGGCTTACCTTCTCTCAAAGCACTTGCAAAATTGTGCTCCACATGTCTAATTGGGAAGCAACAGAGAGAACCTTTCCCTAAAGAAAGTTCTTGGAAAGCCAAACAGAAGTTAGAACTGGTGCATGCCAATATCTGTGGCCCTATAAAACCATCATCGAATAGCAATAAAAGGTACTTTTTGAGTTTTATTAGTGATTATAATTGTAAAACATGGATCTATTTTTTACATGAGAAATTTGAGGCTTTTGCCACATTCTAGAACTACAAAGTTTATGTCAAAAAGAAAATTTATACCTTTATTAAATGTCTCAGAACTTACAAATGTGGGGAGTTCATTTTAAAAGAGTAGTTTGAGGAATTTTGTATAGTGAACGAGATATCGAGGTAGCTGACTGCAGCCTACTCCCCTCAGCAGAATGGGGTTGCTGAAAGGAAGAATAGAACTATAATGAATCTCGTACTATGCATGCTTACCAAGAAACAGGTTTCAAAGATCTATTAGCCTAAAATTGTGAAGTAGAGCGTGCACGTTCTTAATAGATGCCCTACCCTAGCTGTGCAAAACAAAACAATTAAAGAGGCATAGAAAGGCTCAAAACCTACAGTGGCACATGTTAGAGTCTTCAGAAGTTTGGCTCATGCACACATCCCAGACCAGGAGATGAGCAAACTTAATGATAAAAGCATTCGGTGCATTGTGTTAGGAGTAAATGATGAATCCAAAGCATACAGACTACTTGATCCAATTTCTAACAGAATTATTATTAGCAGAGATGTGGTGTTCGAAGAAGATAAATGATGGAACTAGGGCACACACAAGGAAGAAGTCACTTAAGATGTGTTGGAATAGAGTGACAATGAGAATAAAGACAATGAAAATGAAGACAAAGATCATGAAGTGAATACTAATGCTGAAGGAGAAAGCACCAACTCATCTTCCAATGAATCAGATAATGGAGAATCATTAGGTCCAGCTCAAGGGAGGGAAAGACGACCCCTATTTCTGGATGAAGGATTACGAGACTGGCAAATGGCTGTCTGGTGAAGAAAACCTAATTGCTATGATGATTCACATAGAAGTTGGTCCCATCACTTTTGAAGAAGCTGTAAAATTCAAAAATAAAGAAACGCCATAGATGCTGAGATCGAAGCCATTAAGCAAAACAAAACATGGCAGCTCACTATCCTACCAGAAGGAGTAAATGCTATTGGAGTCAAGTGGATTTTCAAGACTAAATTCGACGAACATGGTGAAGTGGACAAGTGCAAAGCAAGACTTGTGGCGAAGGGATACTCACAAGGATATAGAGTATATTACACTGAAGTTTTCGCACCAGTCGTGAAACTTGACACCATATGTCTAGTAATAGCCCGAACAGCTCAAGAAGGGTAGAATATCTTCCAACTTGATGTAAAAAGTGTGTTTATGCATGGTGAGCTTGCCGAGGACGTATTTATGCAAGAACCCTAGGGATATGAACAGAAATGAGAATAACACAAGGTGTATAAACTAAACAAGGCCTTATATGGTCTTAAATAGGCACCATGTGCTTGGTATAGCAAGATTGATGCCTACTTTACCAAAGAGGGATTCGAGAGATGTCATTATGAGCATACCTTGTTCACAAAATCAAAGCAAGATGTAAGATATTAATTGTTAGTCTTTACGTTGATGATCTGATTTTTATTGGGAATGACAATTATTTATGCAAGAAATTCAAGGAATCAATTATGATAGAGTTTGATATGTCTGATCTTGGGAAAATAAAGTATTTTCTTGGGATAGAGTTGCTGTAAAATTCAAAAGGAATTTATGTGTGTCAAAGGAAGTATGCTCAAAAGGTGTTGTAGAAATTCAAGATGGACAAATGCAACTTAGTAAAAAATCCCATTGTGCCAGGTTGTAAACTAACGAAGGAAGAAAAGGGTGTTGTAGTTAAAGAAAGCATGTTAAAACAAGTGGTGGGAAGTCTTACGTATTTAACAGCCACCAGACCTGATCTAATATATTATGTGTATCTCATAAGCAGGTTTATGTCATACCCAACTGAACAACACTGGTTGGCAGCTAAAAGATTGCTTCGATACTTGCAGGGAACAATTGATATGGGAATTCTTTATGAGAAAAGAGGGAGCAAGCATCTTGTAGCTTACTCAGATAGTGATTATGCTGGTGACATCAATGATTGCAAGAGTACTTTGGGCTACGTTTTCATGCTTGGTTCTGAAGCAGTATCTTGGTCCTCCAAAAAATAGCAAGTAGTTAGTCTATCCATTACTAAAGTTGAATACATTACAGATGTGTCTTGTGCATGTCAAAGCGTCTGGTTAAGAACAATGTTTTAAAACCCGAACTGTTTCTCAAACCGTTGAAGGTTTCGGGTTGCAGTTTAATCAGTTCAACTGGTTGAACCGTCAGGTCAAATACACTTTTATATTTATATTTGAATGATTAGGAAAGTCTTTATTGTAAGAGAAAAAACAACATGGACTTAAAGAAAAAGATGCATCAAGTACAGGGACTAAGTTGATAAGTTACTTAATATAGAAGTCCATCACAATTAACTGTGCAAAACCTAATCAAGTCCAAAGCACTACTCTCCTCTGCTATCTTGTTGCTCTACTGCTACCTGCCTTCCTTTTTTTTTTTCTTCTTTCATCCCTTCTTCCTCTATCTTCTCTTTTTTTTTTTGTTTATTCTACTCTTATTTCTTCTTCTTTTCCTTTTCCTAATTTATTGTTTTCCTATCTTCTTCATCTTCTTTCATCATTTTTTTTCTATTTTGTTCTTCTTTTTTTGTATTTTTTTTTTTTTTTGCATTTGATTTTACAATTTTCAAATATGTGTTGCAAAACCACCGATTTGATGATTCACCGATTTTGTGGTTTTAAGTAGTTTTCCCCGGTTTTGACCAGCTTTTGACCAACCATAGAATGACCTATTAGCTAGACCGCCAGTATGACCAGTTTGCGATCTAACCAGTTGAATTGAATGGTCTGGCCCGACTTGCATAACACTAGTTAAGAATGGTGTTAGACAAGCTTGGCTGTACTCAGGGAAAAAACACTACAATCTTATGTGATAATAGCTCAACCACAAAACTTTCAAAGAATCCTGTTTTCATGGACATAGCAAGCATATTGATGTCAGATTCCATTTTCCTCATGACCTGGTAAAGGAAGGTGTGGTTGAGTTAATCTATTGTAATACACAAGATCAAATAACAGATATCATGACGAAGCCCCTTAAACTGGAGGACTTCAAGAAGCTTCGGAGCACGCTTGGAGTGTGTGAAGTACCCAAGTAACCTGAACACATACTGCATACAGTTTAAAGGAGGGAATGTTAGGAGTTAGTGTCTCGTGTTGATCAAGTTAAGTATTGTTTGTTAAGATTTTATAGGATTGTCTTCTTATTCTGTTGCTAAGTTTTAAGAAGAAGTCTATTTCTAGCTGTTACTAGCTCTTATCTTTAAGCTTATCTTTTGTAATGGCTATAAAAGCCATAAGACTCATCAAATAAATAAGGGAAGTATCTTTACACAAATACTTGAGCTTAATCATTCTCTTAGGACATTTCACACTACTAACCACAGATGCCAGTAGCCTCTGGAACAAGGAACCACTTCACTACACATCAGATTATACGAGCCACATAACCCCATACCTTGTAAACGTTCTAAAGCCTTGTTTTTTCCGGACACAAATCGGTATAAGATTTCATACCCAGAATTCAAAGATTCCGAATTGGGGTGGCGCTTCTCTCCTGTTTTCGAATATTTTCGAAGTATAACTCCATTTCTTGTTCAAGTTTGATCCATCCAAAGATGCCTGGACTCTAGAACAAGATATGTTTCATGATCTGGTTGTGTTTACCATTAGGATCCTCTCGAGGCAGGCAACTCGATTTTTGCCAGCACTGAAGCTGATGTACTTAGAATGAGGAACAAGCTCTATCTGTATGGTACTAACATATACTTTATCAGCTAGCCATATGATGATTTGTTATTCTTTAAGGGATAAGAAATTAATATTATAGTGAAGACATTCAACCCTGTGTCATTGATCCTAATCATCCAACTACCTAGCTTTTATTGCCATGTTAGAAATGGTCCTAATCCAACTACTTGCAAACCATAATGAATTTTTCAAATTAGTTAGTCTTTGGAATCAAATTGAAATCAATCACTACTAAAAAAAAATTATTTAGCGACGGTCATTAATGATGGTCAACCGTTGCTAATATGGATTTAGCGACAGCTACATCCGTTTCTAATTTTCTCATCGCTAATTTTTTAACAACGGCTACCGTCACAAATTAACAATATCCAATCGTCACAAAGTAGGCCATCACATATTTACCGGCACCAGTAAGCTGCCGGAGATTTAATGACAATTAGCCATCGCTGTGTAGTGACAGTTAGTCATCGCTAGTTAATGACATGTAGCCATCGCTAGTTAGTGACAGTTAGCCGTCGCTAGTTAGTGACGGTTAGCCGTCGCTAGTTAGTGACGGTTAGCCGTCGCTACTTAGTGACGGTTAGCTGTCACTAGTTAATGACGCGTGACCATCACTAGTTACTGACGCATGACTGTCGCTAGTTAGTAACATATAGCCGTCACTATTAGCTTATAATTTGTGACTAGTGGTCGTCGCTAATGAAGAGAAGGCTAAGTGAACGAAGAGGGACACATGCCATAAATGATATAGCATAACTGAAACTCAAGCCCTGACGAGGCGGCAAAGTGACCATCCGTGTGCATATGTTGAGAGCTGGAGAAACTGATCATGATTTATCATACCATTACCAAATACCACACTAGTCACACAGAAGCAACTGTTTGCCCCTAGTTGATATGGCAATCCAAATACTATTTGTATTAACGAGAATAGGAGACAAGCTTCCATCACAAGGGATAAAGCATTAAATTGAAACATTAAACAACCACTGGTACATTGAGAAATAGATGAGCCCAAACACTAATTAAATATCTTTCAAACCTTATAACAGTTGGGTAGCCACACAAACTACACTCTAAACGCATAGAAAGATACTACAAAAAGCATTCTTATGATTGAAATCTAGCCAGTAAACAAAACAAGTAGAGCAGGTCACATTCAAGAATTGGCAATCATGACCTCCACCTCAACACTAGGTTCAATGGTAATGTTGATGATCTGCTTGACCACATCAGGGGAGCTGAAGAGATCAATCACTTGTTTGTGAACTCGGAGCTCAAATCTATCCCATGTAATTGTTCTTGGAGGTAAAAATAAACAAACTTTGTAACTTATCTAACAGAAGTCTTAGAAATGACATCAGGAAGAAAAAGAATAACTAAGCATAGAAGGCAAACTTATCATACAATCTCAAACATCTAGTACTTGAGCACATAAACAAATAAATCACAACAGCAAAATTTCCAAAAAAGCTTCCTGGATTCAAATGATCAATCACGGTAATTTAATTTAACACGGAGAAAAGTATCAAAACTCAAGATGTCTTCAATCAATGGTCTCTACAGAACCAGGACATGAAATACATACATAATTGCAGTGCCATAGTTCATCCTAAACAATCTTACATGAGAGGGTACAGATTTTGACTTTCTAGTTCAGCCCAAATTATCTATGCTTATAAGAAGCAAAATAAAAGATGTTTTACTTCCACTTCTGCTGAAGTGAATGATGCGTCAAAGCTCTGAAGTAGGACAAGTGTTCCATTCTCGTTAGCATATTCAATTTTTTCTTCAAAAGGCTGAGCATCATGAACATTTAGTTGAGCATTTGACAAAAAAGCCTCAAGATTCAATAGGGTTGCATCAACTGAAGTCGGAAAAAAAAACATAAAAAGTTGGACAAAAAAGCCTTAAGCATTTTATCAAAAAACATTTGCAAAACAATTAATCAAAGAATAATTCTTCCTAGTCTTACACTTCTCTTTTTTGGTATTACTCGTGAAGGTATAAAGCATATCCTTAAACAACTCGGCGACTCTCAGCACATTCAAATGCAAACCCAAAAGCACTAATTCAGCTTCTACATTTTTTATATTTTCTCATTAAACAAGTATGAAACCCTACCTTCTATCAACAAAGGCATATATCTGGATCTTCAGAGCAACATATGGCCATGCTCAGTTCACATATTCTACCGTCTCTGGGAATTAAGAAAGTTGGATTCCATAAGTAAAGGGCATGACATCTAAGAACCTAGAGTCTCAAGTTAAGCCAAACAAAATGGAGTAATTCAACATTAAATCTAAAACTCAAAACCTACAAACCAAACAGGTGTTAAAACCGTGTACAAGAGAAAAATGAAGTCACTGCCGAAAAAAATACTTTGATGGAAAAACAAAGAGATTATGCAAACAAGAAACGTTAAGAATCCTAAGGTTAAAAGCAATCAACGAGATGACTTACAGTTTCTTGTGATACTCCATTGATGCCTAAGAGCTGGTTGAAGTTGGAACCGCCACTAGGGGCCTTATACGGAGCCGTAGTTTTAGCTGCCTCATCCATGTGCGCAAAAATGAACATAATACATAATCAAAATCAAAATTGGAAGAAAAAAAAATCAAACTTGTAGTAGAAGCAGCTCAGCGAACCTTTATCTATATCTACTTCCGCCACTTTCATAGTTAATCTATGCCCTGCAAGAGAACGCATTGTGAATGCGAGGAAGTCAATCTACACCTCAGTCAAAGAATTCAACCTTTCTCCAAGTCTAATTCGGTAGATTAGGGAATGAAATTCAAGCAAATGGAACCCTACCATTTTCTAAGACCAAAATTCTAACAAAGATTCCAAACCAAAATCTGAGTTAAATCAAAGACTCAGTACTTTACCTCAGGTAGGGCAAATTTTCGACACAATTTCTACAAGGAAAATGGACGATCGCTGCTTCGCATCGGTCGAGCGCACTGGTAGAGGAAGAAACGAGCAAGAATAATGGATGGTAGAGGCTTCGTGTCCATCTGGTCCAACTTTCAGTAAACTGGAGGCAATATCAGAGCGGCAAGTGGTGAGATCGAGATGGCAAGCGCCATATTGAACCATAGCGTTTGGGACAAAGATGGCCGGACCCTTTGGCTTTCTGAAGTTTCGTGAAATGGGGAGGGAGGAGGTGGTTTGCGATAAAAAAATGAGACGAAAGGAACTGATCCATAATTTTTTAACTAGCAACGGTCTACGGTTGCTTGCGGATTTGTGAAGGCTAGCCAACGCTATCCTTAGCAAAAATTAGTGACAATCTGCCTTCACTAAATCTGACATATTTTTTTTAAGTGAATCTATTAAATTTTTAAAAAATAACAAACACACTTACCTACTTAAGTTATATATATATATAAGTGTACATTTTATTTAAAGTTCCTCTCTATATACAAATAACTAATATTATGATCACTGATCAACAAATTAATATTCACAAAGCCTGGTGGAAAAATCAGTTGTCATTCAAGAGATTCTCACATCTTTTTTCTTTTCTAGAAAAATAATTGAGATGAATAAATTTTTTAATCTAAATTATAATATATATTTTTTAACCTAAATTATAATCTAAATTATAAATGGCTTTTAGCAAGAGTTACGTGTTGCAAAATTTGGCTAAGATTTAGCAAAAGTGTTTTTGCTAATTTTTGGGATTTTAGAGAGTGCTAGCAGTTCCTAGCCATAACTAAATTAGCGAAGGCTAGTAGTCGCTAAATTTAAATTTAGCAACTGTCAGCCGTCACTAACTTAGCAACTATGATTAGCGAAGGTAGACCTTCACTAAATCACCATTTTCTAATAGTGAGGGCTAGAAATCACCATTTTCTAATCGTGACGGTTAGCCCTCACTAACTATGACCATAATAAGTTAGTGATAGCTAGCCTTCATTAATCACTAGTCTATGACCAATTAGTGAAAGCAGGTCATCACTACCGCTAGCCATTACTTTTAAAATTTTGTTCATTCATTTTTAGAAAAATAATTAAGATAATGAATTTTTAACCATAAAAATAACATAAAATGTGTAAAGCTTAATAGCACATAAGTAATTGACAGCTTAATTATTTTTTTAGAAAAATAATTAATAAGATGAAAGAATTTTTTAATCATAAAACAAAATTTAAGTATAACTTATAATCTATATAGCTAAGACTTAGTGATGGCTAACAGTCATTAAATTAGTAAGGGCAAGCTATCACTAAATTTAGTGACAGCTAACTGTCACTAAATTTAGCGACAGAGCAACAGCTATCCATCACTAAATTAGTAACGGAGCAACGGTTAACTTTCACTAAATTAGCGACAGCAAGCCATCACTAAATTTTAGCAATAAATAGTCATTGCTAATTTTGCACCGAACCTTTAGCGACGATTTACTGTCTCAAATTAGCGACAGTTTTTTGTCGTCGCTAAATGACTTTTTTCTAGTAATGAATTGTAACATGAGATATAGAATATGTTGTTTTGCTTTGATTGTATATCTATATTTGAAATTCATTTGTCTTGTTCTGATATGTTGTCTAATTTCTGATAAGCATTTGTCTAGATTTGAGAGACATTTGTTTTACTTGATTTTATATCTATTTCTCAATTTTATTTGTCTAGTTGTAAGATACATTTGTCTAGTTCTAATAATAGGTATTTATCTAGGTCAGATAACCATTTTTTTAGGATTTAAGTTATTCTATAGATTTTGGATACATTTATTTCACTTTTATTAGATGTCCATTTTTTATATTTACTTGTCTAGTACCAAAGATGTATTTATCTAGTTCGGATATGCATTTTATCCATGATTAAGTTCATATTATCCAGACTCGAGATACATTTGTTTGGTTTTAATTTTATATTTATTTTTGAGATATATTATTTAGTTCTGAGACACATTTATATATCTAGGATTAAGGTCATCTTATCTAAATTTTAGATACAATTATTTCACTTTAATTATATATCTATTTATAAGATTTATTTGTCTTGTTCTAAGATGTATTATTTAGTTCTACTAAGCATGTATCTACTTCTCATAAGTATTGGCTAGATTTGAGATATATTTATTTCAATTGATTATATATCTATTTTTTAGATTCACTTGTCTCATTCTGAGATATATTTTTCTAGTTTTAGTATACATTTACCTACTTTCAATAAGTATTTTTTTAGGATTGAGCTCTTCTTATATGGGGTTTAGATATAATCATTTCCCTTTTATTATGTATCTATTTTTTATATTCATTTGTCTAGTTCCGAGATATATTTATCTAGTTTTAATATGTATCTACAGTGCCAATGTCTATGAGCAATGAAGGAAAACTCACTTCAAACTTTCTGAAAATGATAAGGTTGACTTTTCACGCCTCTAGCTCCTCCACTTTCTATTCTAACATTAATGACATTTAATTTCTAATACGAAGCAAATCCCCATTTAAACAAGATTTGGAATTCAAGCCTTACTAACAAAGAAGCAGACATTGAAATTAAGAGCTATCCTTTAAAGATGACCAACTCGGCTCAAATTTGGAGTAGTCAGGCCCAATCTGGCTACTTAACTCCCAAGGGGATCTTGGAAAAAAAATCAATTAAGGGTGAGATACTATTTAAAGGTTTGGCCTAAAATTGCACTTTACAATGGTATTTTTTTTTCTAAATCATATTATATGCCCTTAAACTATATATATTTCATATATCTACCTTTGAATTATTGAACATTGTAAAAGTAAGATTAAAATAACATCTTCTATCAAAACTGTCCCCACTCATGATTCTCTACTAGTGCTGTATTGATGAAAATTTGATGCCAAATCTAAAATGAGCCCTTGAACTTGAGCAAAACAAACACAAAAATCCCCTGAACAGAAACTAATGACATGTAACCCTTCAAATAGCAAAAAAACAACCCAAAATAGAAAGCAAAATCTAAAAAGTAGAATGAAAAATTTTTTAAAAAAATAATAAGTTTACATGTCTATCTCAAATTAAAATATCTAATCTCTTCAAATAATTATGAAGAATATTATAGATGCAAAAAAAAAAAAAGAATTTGAGGCTCTTAATCATTTTTTTCAATTTAAACCCTAAAATAGCAACAACAAAAAAACTTAAAATAGAAGGAAAAAAATGAAAAAGTCTACAAATTTAACATGCCCATAACAAATTAAATTCTAATCTCTCAATACTAACATATGGGCTTTTTTCTAACGGCCGTTACCAATGATTTCGCATTGGTAAATTTAAAATTACAAACATGTAACCTTGTTATTTTGTTCACTGGAAACTAGTTGACCAACGGTTCAATTTCAAACCGTTGGTAGTTTCCAACTTACAACCATTAATAAGCAAGTCGTTGGTAATTACCAATGATTCATATGTGGACTGAATTTTCCAATGGTTTATAGGATTTCCAACACACGAACCATTGGCAAATTAGCAATGTTTTAATTCGTTGGAAAATCACCAATGGCTGTCAATGGCCACAACCATTGGTGATTTTCCAATGAATTAAAACATTGCTAATTTGCCAATGGTTCGTGTGTTGGAAATCCTATAAACCATTGGAAAATTCAGTCCACATATGAATCATTGGTAATTACCAACGATTTGAACTGTCGGTACATACCAATGATTCAAACCGTTGGTAATTTACCAATTGCTCAAGCAGTTGGTAATTTACCAATTGCTTAAACCAACAGTCAGAACCATCGGTACACTACTAACAGCTTCCCTGTCCATTTTTTCCTGATTCTGTCAATTCTTGAATTAAAAATTCAATATGACCTTGTTGTAGTATGCACATGTGTGGTCTCTGTCTCTTCTAAAGATGAAGTTAATTGATTTCAATGAGGTTTCAAGGCTCACTCCAAATGACCATAAGTTGGAGGTTTTATTTGGAGGAACTTCTCCACATTTAAGACAAGTAATTTTGGAGACTACAGCTTTTTGAGAAGGAAGTTTGCCAATTAAGTACTTGGGGGTTCCAATTTCTTCCACTTTTCTTCAGGTAAGAAACTTCGAGCCTTTACTGGCAAAGATCAGGAAAAAGGTCCAAAGCTGGGCAAAAAAACATTTGTCGTACAAAGATAGAATCCAGTTAATTCAATTGGTACTGCAATCTATACAAGTTTATCATAGCACATTTTTTTTTGCTTTAAAAGAAAGTGATCAATGCAATTAATAAAATATGCAAGAAGTTCGTATGGGCTGGGGTAGTGCAGAGCAGTACGAAAGCACCAATCGCATGGGCTAAAGTTACTCATCCGAAGGAAAAATGGGGTACCAACTTGCGTGATTTGCAAATCTGGAATTATTGTTTAATCCTCAAGCTTTTTTGGAATGTCCATTCGAAGGCAGATCAACTTTAGGTGACTTGAATACACTCGTACTACATCAAAAATGCTAATTTATGGACCATGGAACCTGGATCCACTACTTTAGGGGTATGGTGTGATATTCTGAAAGTAAGAGACTAGTTGAAGAAGATATACCTAATGAGGGACAAGGGAGAGACTATTCTTAAGATTCCAAATCAATACTCTTTACTCTGCTAGAAGGAAATGAAGGTAATTGGTATAAGACAATCTAGAGTAGATATTCGCTTTCAAAGCATAATACTATAGCATGGATCCTACAATGGGAGGATTGTCTACCCAAGACAGACTATATCAATGGGGTTATTAAGGTTGCACGACTAATCTGGCAACCATAAATTTCCCCTTTATCTTGTTTTTGAACCAAAGCATCTCATCATGTCATCCAAGAGATCTCCGACAAACACTCAACCATAAAACCCCCCCCCCCCCCCCCCCCCCACTTGTTAAGAAAATTTGCATTTGAAGAAAATGTGGTTTGGATGTCTCGACTTCTTTCCTACATGTATTTTTCTCTTTATGTACAATTTTTTATCAATGGAAATCTTATTACCGGAAAAATATATATCTTATGTTCATTCCCACTGAATTTGTTTTCTAGAATCAATTCCTTTTAAAAGCTAATATCCTATCTACCAAGTAATCACTTAAGCTAATTTTTTAAAAAATGAATTATATTTTTATGAATTTATTTCTATGTCTAGCCCAATAAAATAAAAATAAAACAAAAAAAATTACTTTTCTCTCAAATATTTTAAAAATACATTTTCAACTTTAAGAGTAGAATTTTAATTGATATAAAAATTGAGTAAATAATCACTAAAAAATTAATATATTAAAATACTTATTCTTTAAATAATTCATTATTTAATCACAAAAAGCACAGAAAAGTTAACGAGCACTAACTTATAATTAGACCCTACTTTAAATCCGAGGACCGAAATCGTGCATTTTCTAGTTAAAGGGCTAATTCATTTGAGTTGATAGCGTTTGAGGGCTGTTGGAGTATAAGCTGTCTTTTTCGGCTCACCCTTGCCAGACATAAACCTTCTCTGCCACCGGAAGTCGAATAGACCAACAATCTGTACGGCACCACGCCACGCTGAATCGGCCATTTTTAACACGTTCATGTATGTATCTTCCTGACCCAACAGATCTCTTCTCCGTCCTCCGGCTTCTCTGAGGTAAAGTTTTCGACTTTTTTAAGATTCCGCGCCTACGAGTTTCGATCCAAATTGAACCTTTTAGATCTCGCATTCTCTCCTTTTCATCTGAATCCATGGTCTTAGGTTTCTAGGTTTTCTTTTACATTTCCCTCTGTACGTATTACTGTCCCATCTGGATGGATCTACATTACCTTCATTCCTCCACTGCACAAGTCCTTTGTCTGGCATGATTTTTAGAGATAGCTCAAGTTTGCGCCTCTGTTGCAAATGTTTACACCCATCTAGATGCTCTTAATCTGGGTTTTTCAGCCCCCTAGCCATTAGATAACTATGTGTGTGACCGAATGAGTTTTGTTCTTGTTATGGTTTCTGATGTTTACTTCATATTTTGTTGTTCTTGCAATAACTTCCCTTTTTTTTTCTGAAATCTGTAATGATATTATGGGAATGCCTTCTGTGTTACTGCAGATTGTTTGGTCTGTTGATGTGCCAGCAAGTTGTGTGTGTGAGTGTGTGTGTGTGTTGTTTTTTTATTATTATTTATTCTTATTATTGTTATTCCTTTTTCCCCGAATAAAAGGATAGGCTCTGCTGATAAGTTGTGGTTTTATTTTTTTCGCTTATGCAGGACAGAATTTGTGTTTATCTTCAACAAGGAAGTACAGAGAAGAGTATGAGGCAATGGCCTCTGACAGGGAAGATTTTAGCCTTTCAGGGCCTTTACATCTGACCACTATTGATTGGTGAGAATCAGCGTCCTCCCTTGCCTTAGTATGATCTAGAGAAACTAAAAGCCCTTTTCATGGGGGAAACTGTTTCATTTATGTTTTCCAAATTTTCTTATGTAAAAGTATGGTCTATAACTTATGCAAAGCATTCTTTTCTGGGTGATAAACCTGAAAGCTTCTAAAACAAGGTTTTCATTTTGAAAAGGAGTGTCCAAATCTTAGAAAGAAGTTTTTTCACCTCTTTAAAATATGTTATGCAGCCATACTTTTATTGAAAGAAATTTGGATAAGAAAATAGAAAATTTTTCGCAAACTGAAGGAGCCCTAAGCATTCAGTATGTGCATAGTCTGAGGCCAATTTACTTTATAGAGTGCTGTATTCTCAGTTTGAAATTTGAATCCTGTGACTCGATTATGTTTACTATGTTCTAAACCTTATCACTGGATAAGAAACCGGAAACCGGAACTACTTGAGGTATTAGAATGTCAAAACTCCGTAGCATGTTGATTTCACTGACGTTGAAATAAGCACTCTAATACCATGGAAATTGAAGGTGCTGTGGTTTTTTGAGCTTATAGTGATTCCCAAATTCATGGTACTGGGATAGGTTTGCTTCTTTATTCTGGAGAATAGATTCTTGGAAGTTTTGTATTAGCCAGACAGTTATAAAATAATTTTGCAGTTTCTGATAATGGTACCTCTCATTTTGTGCAGGACAAATCCACATCATCGAAGATCTGTCGCAGCTTGTATGGTCCAAGGTGTTTACATTTTAGAAAAGGACCGCCAGGAAAAACGTGAAGGGGGTGAAGCACTTGCTTCTCCTTGGTGGGAATTCTTCCATTTTAAGTTGCTAAGAAAACTAGTAGATGATGTTGATTTTTCGATCTTTGGTGCCATTTATGAATTTAAACCCATCACATCTCGTTGCAATGACTCATTGGAACGAAGCCCTCAATATATAATTGCATTTAGAGGTACTATAACCAAAGCAGACTCGGTGACAAGAGACCTGGAGTTGGACATTCACTTGATTCGGAATGGGCTTCACCAGACTTCTCGATTTGAGATCGCAATGCAAGCTGTGAGAAACATGGTTGCTGCTGCAGGTGATTCAAATGTCTGGCTAGCTGGTCATTCCTTAGGGTCAGGCATGGCATTGCTGGCTGGAAAGACCATGACTAAGTCCCGCAATTTTCTAGAATCTTTCCTGTTTAATCCACCATTCTTTTCTGCCCCAATTGAGAGAATTAAACAGAAGAATGTGAAACATGGACTCAGATTTGCGGGCAGTGTGATCACTGCAGGACTTGCTTTTGCCATGAAAAGCAAAAACAGTGAAAGGAACAGGTCTGAAGATCCATTTGTTTCTCTGTCGACTTGGGTCCCGTCCCTCTTTGTAAATCCTGCAGATCACATATGCTCTGAATATATCGGGTACTTTGAGCACAGGCAGAAGATGGAGGATATTGGAGCTGGAGCTATTGAGAGATTGGCAACCCAACATTCATTAGGAGGGCTGTTTATGAGTGCTGTAGGGAAACATGTGGAAACTGCTGAGCCCTTGCATTTGATTCCATCCGCAAATCTGACAATAAACGTTACCCCTCCACAGGACTTCAAGCAAGCCCATGGGATTCATCAGTGGTGGAGAGATGATCAAAACTTGCAGTCCAAAGTTTATATGTACAGCTAGTTCTGGTGATGCTCTTGTGATTTGGTGCCACGATATTTTGTGCCTGTTTGGCCATGCAATTTTCATTTGATTGTTGCATTTTTGCCTTGGACTACTGGAAAGAAATTATAGTGTCATCCAACTGTTGGCATATGAGTTATTTGGTGATCAGCTCTATTGTATATGAATATCCCTTGGCATGTTTTACTGCTTGTTGTTTGGTCAGTGTTGTATCTGTTGAAGACTTGAAGTCATTACCTCAATAAAGATTACAATCGACTGATTGCTTAATGATTCCATCATTTGCTGCACCTGTTTATATTGCTTTGATGCTGCTATACGGACATCAAAATTATATTGCACTCCAGTTTCGGTTCTATCTGGAAGCTCTTTTACTTGCGGTGGCAAGCCTTTTAATAACTGTCGAAGATCCTCGCTGTTGGTGCTGACTTGCCACAAGAAGTGAATGTGTTCTATGACTATCACATACAAATTTTGTAAGGACAAGGACCATTCAATCTAGTTGCTCTAACCACACATCATTCGTTTTGAAGCACAAAACTGGATAACATGGAAGGTGTACTGCTTCAGGCATTTCCCTGAAGGCTGATTAAAGTTGGGAAGTTGCATCGTGTAGTTGCTGTCAGTTCTTTCTCCATAGGAGCCAAATTGAGCCAATGGCTACAATTGCACATTCACGACTACGATTGGAGTTTCGGTTCATTCTCCAGCTCTATTGGAAGGCCTTCAAGCTCTTCCAACACTTTCATTCACTATTTCCCAAAGGTTGTCTGTGTTCTGCCTTTTCTAACTCTCCAGCAATATGGTTGCTGAGTTGTCTGCAGTTTTAGTTACCAGGCCAGTTCTAATGGGGACTTGAAAATATACTCAGGTTGAGCTTCGTATGAAATTCCCAGTTCGTAGAATCAAGAACATGAGGTTGCATATGCAGCAAGAATAAATTAAGGAGGAAGTATGGATAACATTTCATCTTATAAGCGATTAGCTTCACAGTTCAGTTAGGATAAGAAAACCTGGACGCTAGCAGTCTTTACTAACCGGCATACAGGACAAGCACCAACAAATACATCGCAGTCTCTACACAAGGAAAGGTGCCTACAAGGCATCAACAAGACGGCCACCTCTTTTGCCTTACATGCCTTGCACATCATATGCTCCCGACTGCCCTCTGACTTCCAGTGAAAGTTTTGAGCGCAGCCCGGAACACTCAGATAGTTGCTTGTATTGACGTATGAGGCAGCATCATCTATTTCACTGTCTCCAAAACCTTCTTTCACTTGTTCTCCTTGTGAGATCGCCTGCTGTAGATTGTTCTTTAAGACATTAACCACCGACTCGTTGTATTTTGCTTTGCACTGCCAGTTCTGGGCTTCAGTGGCTACTTGCTTTATTTTCTCTACTAACTCTCTGTTCTTGCGGTTCATGTTCTCAATCTCTAGGTCCTTCTCTTTCAGCTTCTTGCTCAGACCTTTCTCAACAGCCGCAAGAAAAGAAGCCATGTGCTTCTGTTTCATGCTCTTTGCCCCCTTTGCCAAGTATTCTTCCTGTTAACGAGAAACCGGTAATCAAAATATTCACACACACACACACACACGGAGACAGAGAGACACATGTGCGCAATAATCTGACTCAATGCCCAAGCCAGAGTACCATCATAATGACTAAAGTACATCAATATTTTCGTTCACTGGATACCATACACGAGGAAATATGTTAGCTATTTAATTCTTTTGTTTTGACCCGGCTAATTTTTCCTCCTTATTTCATGTCTCTGCTAATATAAAGATTTTCACCACATTACATTGGGCATCCCATGATGATTCAATTTATTAATCGTGGCTTAAAGATTACCAACATATATACAACTTTAATATGACGTCAATTTAATTCCAACATTCTGAGAAGTTTGAAAGAATTAATGTTAGTTTATGCATTCATCCTAATGCCGATCTTTCGCTTAATCATTTCCTTTTGATACAAAGAATTCATTCAAATATTCCTATCAATTTCTATTTACTCAGATATTCATTCCAGCAGAATTTTAGACCCAACTGCATGCTAGCAGCAACAAACAGCGACAAATTGTATATGGTTCTAGAATATACACAGTGCAATTGTACCAACAGCAACAAACATTAACATGTATATGGTTCTAGAATATAAAGTTTATACAGTATCATGAAAGAGTATCACACCAAATTCTTGAATTGGAAACAATTAAAGAAGGATATGCCATCATCATCTTCATCATCATCATCATCATCATCATCACGTTTAATTGCGGCTTAAAGATTATCAACATATATACAACTTTAATATGACGTCAATTTACTCTATTAGGTTACCAACTTTTTATCATTCTCCAACAGTCTGAGAAGTCTGAAAGAATTAATGCTAGTTTATGCATTCATCCTAATCATGAAAGATCTGTCAATTAATCATTTCCTTTTGATGCAAAGAATTCATTCAAAGACCTATCAATTTCTATTTTCTCTGATATTCATTCTAGCAGAATTTTAGTCCCAAATGGCAGCCCTGGATGTATCCCTAGATTCAGAAACACTGCAGTTGTAACAACAGCAACAAACATTAACATGTATATGGTCCTCGAACATATTTATAGAGAATATCACGAAAGAATGACACACAAAATTCGTGAATTGGAAACCATTAAAGGACATGCCACAATCATCATCATCATCATACCGTGCCTTAATCCCAACTATGTTAGTGTCAAAGGCATAAAGTTCATAGAGCCAATTAACTATTTAAGAGTTAATTAAACCTAAGATTCATGCAAAAGCAAAGTGGCAAAGTTTGATGTCAGATGCCCTTCTTCCTGACACAACCCTCTAACTAATGGAATTAGAGGATATGTCACTTAAAATAAAAATGTTTGTATCCACAGATGAATTAGTCGCAGTAAATGAGAAAATTGTAATATCTTTGTTTAAAACTACACCTAGAAAATAATAATGAAGAATGTTTATTTCAAGTCCAAATACAAGATCTTAACTATAAGGAACTGAATTGCAACAAAGAACCTCTCATAATGACAAAATGCATGCATTATACAAATTCATACAGTGGAGTGGTACCTGAGTTCTGATATATTGATCAAATTCTTCTTTCTGCTGTTCAAGCAGATTCTTCACGTTGTCACTAAGGGACAAGACAACAGATGGTGCTGCCGTCATACTTCCACTTGCAGAAGTGACAGATGAATTTCGCTCATCATCATCATATGAGAGCCTTAAGCCCGTTGACACATAGTTATTGTTTGGTATACTTGCAGATCGATTAGCTTCCTCTTGACAGGTGTTATAGTTCAAAGCAATCTGTAGCTTTTGCTGCCTCTCTATATCGTCCATTTCCCTGCCTCGTTTATTAGGCCGAATCATGGGAAAAAGATGCTCATTTCCAAAACAATTTACACTATCAACAGCACATCCAGCTGGCACTAAAAAACAATTGATCGCATCATGCATCGATTAGAGTTTGAATGCTGTAATGGAGAAGCTTTCAACCCCATAAAACAGAAAAGAGAACATAAGAAGCATTATAGAAAGGTTGATCACAGAAAGAGATCAGAAAAAGCAACTAATCCAAGTAAATGAAGATCAAACTTACAGTTCCCAAGCAACTGCAACTGATGAGATTGGTTAACTGGACACTGGAGGGGATCCTGATCCAGGAAAGCAGGAAGCAAAGGGTTATTGTTGCCTCCTAGCATTTTTCAAGAGCAAAAGCTTAATCTTGATAAACCATGAGCTCTATTAAGGATAAGCTAGAGCCACAAAGAAGCTACCTGCATAACAAAAGAAATGCTTCTGAATTTAAATTCACAGATAGCAGGACTGATTTTGTACAAGTGCCCACATCACATACATATGCCTGGTAGAAGCCTGAGGTCTTGAAACCAAGGTCATGGCATTAAATGCTTCACTAAAGAATGATACTGGGCAACCTCCTATTTGTGCAAAATCAGGCCCATGTGCCCCATATGAACCCGAAAAACATATAGACAGGAAATTCAATTCAGATAATGTCCACTTCCACTAATCTCAAACAACCAAACATTTTTACATTGTCTCAGCCCCACAAATGTCATCAGCAAACTCTATTTATTTGATCGCCTACAACTCTATATTTTGAGACAGAAGATACTTCGCCTATTATATTTTTCAAATCATTCATCAGAAAAGAAAGGGACAGCAAGGGGGCGAGATCTGTGTGACATACAATCAGTCTTTCACTTGGACAAAGTGGAAATCAATACCTGCAATATAGAATTTGAAACTAGCATCTAAGCACAAAATTACTATAGATCCTCTTCTAGACAATTCAATGTTAGTTATCACCCATGATATGGTCTTGGGATAAGCAGGCACGAGAAGATACTCAATAGGGGCTGGAACAAAAATCTGAATTTACAGTGCATAGAATAACTAGTTATAAAAGATGTCAATTTCAACCCAGCAATTGCATTGTACATTCAATAATCAAGGTTGTAAGATAGTTTGATTTTCAATTCAGAGAAACATGATGCATACAACTACCAGGGTCATCAGATAAGATAATCTAGCTAGCAACTCAAAAACCTTGTGAATCTTAAGTTGAGGAACTAAAATAGACTCAAAATTTTGTTATTTGAACAATAGTTATGGGCACTTTCAAAGATATAATCAAAACGGCTGTGTGCTGATTACAGTAGAAGAAAAGGAGAAAATATTTAAGGATAGCAGTTCACTGACCTATGGTGCATACCATTGGATCATGCTCACAATACTAGCTGGCAATGAAACAATAGTATGCTATTGGCCAAAATGCATGAGTCAGAAGAACGATAAAAACCAGATTTTTTACAATCACTTTTGCTGTTTGCAACTTAAAGCAATAGGAAAGTCATGGGTTATATCTATTCTTGTTATGTTCTTGCTGTATTATCCATTTTTGGCATGTACTTGTTCCAAAGCGATATCTAAAACTGTTTGGAGACTTTCTTGTATGAACAAGCATATGAAAATGGAACAGAAGAATGGCTGGATGACTGCATTACTCTCATCTCACATAAAAGGAAAGGCACCAACTAGTTCCCATCCGAATCTGAAACTAGCAGCCAGTTGCCCACTACTAAAATCAGTCCATTTGTTGATAAGAAGGTTGTGAGACCAACTATATCCAGATCTTTAAAATTTCATCTACTACCAAAGTTGGCAAAAGGAAACAATCCCCGTACACTTCTACCCAGATATACATCAGAAAAACCGTTTCTTAGCCTACTGTCTGCTCTCTTACCTCCCAGCAAGAGAACATTTTTGGAAACATAAAACCTCATATTACAAAACAGAAAATATGGAACAGATTATCGAGTGAGAGAATTTAAAAGTCCAGCTTGATCGAGTTAAGAAAATACTATCCAGTACTATCCGGTATTTAGATGGTATTCCAGAAACAAAGAATCTAGAATAAGAAGAGAAAAAAACTTGACAGGGAAAAACAGAAGGAGAGAAAAACAACCCCCCCCCCCCTTCTCCCCGCAAATCAAGCTAAAAAAAAATCATCGGACTTGGAGAAACATACCATCCGAAGAATCTCATAAGAACACGACCAACTCCTCCAGACCGATTCATTCTGGACTACCCAGATCCTGAAATCCCAACAAAACAATCTTCGATCAAGCAACCAATCAACAGAAAAAACGGAACAAAAAAAACCTGACTTTCGTTGTATAGTAATCCCGAGAAAAAAAAAACAGGCAGATGCTTACCAAAGAGAAAGAAATAAGATGGTCTCTGGAAAGAGAACGATCTGAAGACGATAAAAACGAGATGGTGGGTGGCGGAAGGGAGAAGGAAATGAGGAGGACAAAAGCAGTGAGATAATCGGTGATTGAATCTATCTTTACTGCTCAGTGGTTACGAAATACCCATTTCCGTTTCTTTTCTCATTTCTTTCGTTTTCTTCGAACTTCGGTGACGTCTACACAATTAAAAACCGTGAAAATCTAAGAAAAGTACCTCCATAACCATAAGTATGGGGAATTCTCTCGAGGGAAAAGTGTATTCTTATTCCTTTAAATTTACATATTTTCTGTTTCAGTCTAAAATTGTTTTACCTTTTTATACAAAATTTTAAATGAGTTTTAAAATTTCAACCATATAAATAGATATTTATAAATTTTTTAACTTTTTAAAATAAAATCTAAAATTTTACAACTGTATAAAAAGTTAGTAATAGAATTAGTCACTTTCTCTAAATTAGTTTTTTTTTTTAAATTACAACTTAAACTATTTAGTAATTATCTTTTAATTAAAATTTTAAATTTTTTTTATAAAAAATTTAAATTTTAAAATAATTTTTTAACAATTAATAGATCATGTAAATAAGAATGTTTTCTTCTATGTAAATTATACTTTTGTTCAACAATTATGTTTCAGCAAGTATATGACTAATTGTTAACACTTTAACAAAATTTTAAAACTGATCTACAAAAGTTAAAAGTTTTAAAACTCAAATAAAAAAGATAAAAGGTGCAAATTTGTCACTAGAGTTTATGGGAGATAGTAGTTTTGCCACCAAACTTTTTCTATCAGGCAAATTTACTATTAGCCTTTTCAAAATGTGCAAATTTGCCATTAATTTTTTGTATAAGGTGCTAACATGCCAACGGTAGGTAAAATTATTTAACCTGGCAGACATGAAAAATGTGAAAAATTTAAGCTCCAATTCTAAGTTTTTTTTACCTAACACCCTACCCCTTAAGTTTCTAAATCTATCATTTTTACCATTTTATATGCTCCAGCAAACCATTGTACCCTTCGCCACCCTCCACCTTTCCGCCACCAATGCTACATCTACTCTTTCACATATTCCGGCAACACTCCTTGGAATAAATCTAGATGCACTACTGGTATCGAATAAATGATTGATGGTAGCAGTAGTGGAGTGTTGCTCGACGACAATAAGAAATGTGAAAATAAAGACTTAGCAATGGAGTGGTGTGGTCAAACAAAGAGTTTTGACTCATTTAGGTATTGTGTGTGAAATGTTTAAGTAGCTAAGGGTTAGGAATAAAACTTTAAGTGACTAGTTTAAGAGTTATGTCATTAAATATTTTAAGAGTTATGTCATTAAATATTCTCTAAACACATGAAACATTCTTACCATCTAACGACAGTAGCAAAATTACCCATAACAAAAACCTTAATGGTAAATTTGCCCATAAAAAAAAGATTCGGTGACAAACTTACTCTTCTCATAAATTTTAATGACAACATTATCCTTTTTCCAAAAAAAAATGTAAAGTACAATTTTTCACGTTTTTCACCTCAGCTGGGTTGAAAAAACCTAGGAAAATTCTAGATTCCAGAGAGATGGTGAGCAAAGACACAACACAATTGTTGCCTATTTATTGGTCACTTATGGTGACATTACTTTGTGAGCCAAGTAAAAAGAAACCATATTTACCACTTTGTTTAGATCCCATTAACAAAAAAGGGCCAAGCCAACGAAGCAAAGGGTATAGACCCATTTGGAAATGTTAAGAAAATGATGAACACTTTTATTTCCAGGATATAAAATAAATATGAAATTAAGGCGTACTTAGTTATCACTAAAAAACTGAATTATAGTCTCTTTGATGAAATACGTCTCATTGAGCATATTGCAAAAGATGTGACTTGTTGTAAACACTTAGGATTATATATTTAATTAACTTAAAAATACAAGTAACTAAATATGTTGATTCACACCTAATACTCGACCAAAATTCTCTTTATGGTGATAAATAAGTGTATTGGGTGAAATAGAAGAAATAGAACCTCTAGAAGTTGTGTTCGAAACTTTTTTTGCACAAGTCTACTCCCTTCTATTTATAAATGTGAATTGGTACTTATGAAGGGTTATGACCCTTCATAAAAGTGCCACAACTCTTCATAAAAAATTGCACTAGTTCACCAAAAGGTATCCTTATCTATCTATAACTTGTTCTCTTGAAATAAAGTCAACACCACCCTTAAAATGGATGTGTTAATTCAGTCATAGAGTCACAACTATTCTAAGAGTTGTGTCTCCTTAAATCAAGGTCATAATTAGTCCTAAATGTTATTTAATTTTGCCTGAAACATGACCCTTCATTAAAAATCACATTAGTTCACTAACCAGAGTAGTTATGGTGCATAACTACCTCCTCGAATGGTCATATATATTGAGATAAATATATTCTTTCATCTAAGGGTCATACCCCTTCATAATATAAGTAGCTATGGGGTGGTTATTAAACAATTATCATACGTGTCAAGGTGTATATGTACACATCATATAATCACCGCATGGCATTTTCTGTTGGTTCCAAAGTGATGATATGCCACACACGTGTTATATCATCCTAACTATTTAGCTACATCTAGTTAATGTTAGAAGCAACGATATGAGTTAATGTAACAACACCAAGTGTGACCGCACCAACCAGCAGTAAAATAAGTATATCTTAATGTGTTTATGGAATTTAACAATCACTCTTACTAACTAAATTCCAACATTAATGGAGCAAGTATGAAAAATATTTAAGTTACACATTTCACAAGTATGTCTAGTATATGGGATAGATTTATTCTTCATGGATGCTCTAAACTTGTCACCTACCCGTACTCGCCAAACGGGTATATTTTATCACCTAATCTCTGCCCTATTGTAAGTATTTTTACGCATTTACCTACTTATTAACGACAGATATTTATGGTTAACTAGTTTTGCACACCCACCTTTCATCCACAAAACAAACTCAAAAAACTAATTTTAGTTAAATGATCTACTACCTTTACAACTCATCATTGTCATCCATGAAATGGGCTTTACTTTTCTTGGTTTGTCTAATTAACAAGTCCTATAAGTCTAAGTCTATCCACGTAGCGGTAAAGCAAGACACAAAGTCTAATCTAAGTCGTGGCACTGCCCTTCGATAATAAAAGCCAACCAATAAAATTGCTAAACTAGAATTTCAAGTTTAGGCTGGGATTTAGAAATTGTTAATATAACATATATGGTATAAAATTCACTGAGGTCACTTAACTTATTTTTTTGTCCTAAACGATTACATGACCTTCAAGTTGTCCTAGCAAGTTATTTTTCATTCTATTGCTCGTTTTAGTCATGTACTTTTTGTTAATTCTAGTGCTAAGTCTAACAAAAAATGCTAACGTGGCATAAAAAAAGACAAAAAATAAATCATATAACAATCCTTGTAGTCTTCTAACTTTTCCTTCAACTATTTTAAACCCTAAACTTTTTCCCATGACCTTTCTAATCCATCTCCTCTTTCTCCTGCTCTTGACTACCACCTTCTTTTGCTCTCCAGCCAGTACCACCACTATGGCTTGAATGCTACGCACATTGACCTCAACAACAATTACAAAAACCAGCCCATTTCTTTTCTTCTCTGCTCACAAATAAGCTAGCCTTTTATCGACTTCAACAGCAACAACAATATTAACACACTTTATCAACCCTCTTCTTCTTTGCTTGCAAATGAACCAACATAGACTGGATCAAACAAATCAACTAGAAATTGCATCATCTCTCACTGGCTAAGGACTAGCTCAAGTCCACTACAAAGTCGACAACATACAAGAATCAAGTCAATTTTGCACATAAAGCCCTCAAGTCGATCAAATAAAATCTAGGGTTCTTGAACAATTCCAAAAACTTTAAAATTTTTCAACTTTAATTCATTACAGAGGAGAAATCAGTTTCCTAAACCATAGGGCTATTGTTGCCCATTCAAAGACAAGCAAAACCCAACAGTTGACAATAATAGCCATCGTGAAAGGCTGGAGATAGCCGTGACCATCGAGGTTCCATAGGTTTATTCATAAGAATTGGTCATGGTAACAAGAGGAAGGGCTGGTTCATGGCTCAATTTAGTGTGAATTTTGAATGGATCGATTTGGTTCCAATTGGAAAACTGACGGGGAAAGAGAAGAACTAGGAAGAGAGATGCGATGAGGGGCAAAAGGAGAGAGAAAAAGAGCAATTCATTCATACAAGGAGTATAAACAATAGATTTAGAATTTGAGGGTTTAAAATTGTTAATTGGAAAAGTTGGAAGACTACAAGCATTATTTTATAATTTATTTTAGTTTTTAGTATTGTCAAGTCTACATTTTTCGTTAAACTTAACACTATAATTGACAGAAAGTATATGACTAGGATGCACAATAGAAGAAAATGTACCTCACTCTGATAACTTGAAGGACAAAAAAATAAATTAGGTTACCCCCAGTGGATTTTATATATATTATAAGAAAAAATATACTAAAATTATAATTTGAGTCATTTATGATTGAAAATATTAAAACTTACTAATCTTAATTTTCATAGTCATGGAACAATTTAAAACATCAACTCCATATTAAATTGTGAACTTCTCTATCAATTAGAAATAGTTAAAAATTAAGAAAATAAATATGATTTAATATTGTAAAAAATCAAAAGTTAAATATACCTCAAGGAATAGAATTGTAGTTGAGTTTACCTTTTTTTCATCGAGCACAAATCAGCTATCATCTTAGTTGTAGAAAAATTTTTAGCTATTTTCTTTCCAATTTAAACAACTAAGTTATTTTAGAATTAAATTAATTGAAATCAATAAATAAAAAAAGATAAATAAATAAAAATTTTTGAAAAGTAACTCAAAGAAATTAAAAGTTAATTTTTTAAAATATATCTAGGTTCTTTCATACATGAAAATATAATGAAAAAAAATAAAAGCAATAATTTTTTGTTGTCTTACTATTTATATTATTGTATTTTTTTTTCACTATTTAATTTTTCATAAAGTACACTTTATATATATAATTGTGAAAAATATTGGGGTGTCTCCCTTTCTTATCTACGCCACTGTGCGAATATATCTAATATTTATTGAATAGTCTAATATTAACATTATTATCATGATCATTATATTTCTCAATCAAAAGAAAAATAATGTTTTAATACACATTAATTCACAATTGACAAAAAAATGTTAGAAAATTAAGGGAAACTTTTAGATTTAAATCATATGGCATGTTCAATGGGTGAAAAATGACCTAGAGGAGAAAGTTAAGAATGTCAGTAGGGTTTCTCTGACTCCTAAATAATTTCATGAGCTTAGGGCCCTGAAGAAAGAATTGAATACTCTAGTTGAATAGAGGGTGATAGGAACATGGCATTTTTTCATGCTCATGCATTGACTCAGTAGTCAACTAAACAAATACAGTGCATCCAGGGCCTGGATGGCAAGAGTTATGAGAAGGAAGCAGATGCAGCTATGGTGGCGAAAGACTACTCTAAAAGGCTATTCTCTTTAGATTTATCCAAGGGCTGCTGAAGAAGTAGTAGAGGTTTTGGAAATGAGGGTCTCGAAAGAGATGAATTTAGAGTTAGATTGACTTTAGACTATGGAAGATGTGTAGAGGGCCCTTTTTGACATGCACCCAACAAAGGCACTTGGTCCTTATGGCCTTATTGCCTTACTTTTTTAGAAATTTTGGCAAGAGGAAAACTTGACTGTAGTAGCATTTTTGCCTAAGTGTACTAAATGGTGATCAGTTAGTGCAGGATATTAATCACATAACTTTGGTATTGATTCTAAAGGTGAAGAACCCAAAAACAATGGTGTGGTTTCTATTTATAAGCTTTTTATAATGTGCTGTACAAGATAATATCAAAGGCCGTTTATGAACATATAGTTTCTAATGACCAGAGTGCATTTCTGAAGGGAAGGCTTATTTCTGACAATATCCTTGTCGCGTGTGAGCTTTTGCATGTAGTAAAGAGTAGGAAGAGTGGTCATAGTGGCTTTTGTGCTTTAAAGCTCAACATGGCTAAGGCGTATGATAGGTTGAAGTAGATGTATCTGGAGGCAGTGATGGAAAAATTGGGTTTCTCTAGCCACTTTGTTGGATTGGTCATTGTTAAGTGCATAAATCCACGGTCAAAGTGTTGACCTTTTGACAACTTTGACTGTCAAATTCTGTTGACTTTCCCTTCTTTGTCTTAGTTCTTCTTGGTTCTTTGGCTCATTACAGGTTTGGTCAAGTGCTGCGGACAGGGCATTAGAAGCAAGCTCGAGTGGGACGGCATTTGGACGAGGGACGCAGGAGAAGTGCAAAGACGAAGGCTGGCGACGCGTCGCCAGAAATCGCGAAGGTTGGCGACGCGTCGCCAACGTTATCAGCATTCTGTGTTCATTTTGGTCATCTGGCGACGCGTCGCCAGAACTCGACCCACGCTGGCGACGCGTCGCCAGCGCTGCTCTGTTTTGCCGAAAGCTCGCATTTTTTATGGTCCCCCACTATTTCCACCTGATGAGCTGGCTGGGAAGAAGTGATACTTATCCCTTTAGAGCTAGAATGAAGAGGGGTATAAATAGAAGAGAAGAAAGAGTCCAAAGGTGGCTTCTTGGCTGATTTTGATCTTGACCCATCTAGAGGCCTATTGATCATTTTGGAGGCCTTTTTGGGAAGCTGGAAGTAGGATTGTTCATCTTGGGAGTACAATCTTCGAGGGGGTTTCTTGGGTTTATTCTCTTCTCTATTTTGATTTGTATGATTTTCGTGGATATTGTTGTTATGGATTTGTTGATGACATTGGATATGGATTGTGAGTAGATCACTTTACCTCTCTAGGGTGACTTTCCTTCCCTTGTTACTTAATGAAGTTGTTTTGTGTTTATGGATGAGTTCTATTGTGTTGTTCCTTGCATTGTGCTTATTGTTTGATTAATGGTAGGCCACCATGTCTAATGCACTAGTCCATTAAATCCTTGAGAAAGGTTTTATGGGTGACAAAGAGGAATGGAAGGGGCATAGTGTTAACTTAAATTAGAGATAATCTAAGTGAACACTAGGAATCAAAAGAGGTTTAGTTCTTCAACCACTCTAAGTTAAGTTGGAGCTTGAGTAAAGCCCAAGTTAGTGGAGGGTGAGCAAAGACCCATCTTGAGAGAGAGGTTTTTTGATGTGAGATCTTTTCTACCACACATGGAACATCATACTTGGGGACCAACTTTCTTGGGTAGCAATGGGTAGGAATGGAATCCTAGAGAGGTAGTCACCTTTATTCTAAGTTCTCTCTTTAGTACCTTTCACCTTCTTTAGAGTCACTTTTCTTGTGTTGTTAGAGTTAAGTAGCTTGAGCAATTTTGATCTTTGAATCTAGATAGAATCACTAAACTCTCTTGGGACGATACCCTTAATTACTTCTAAGTACACAACGATTCCATTCGCTTGCGGGTTTTTGAGGGTTAAATTGATAAACTCTTGATTTTAACAACAAAGTTTTTGGCGCCGTTGCCGGGGAGTTTTGTTTTTGATTTTCATCGTGATTAGTGAAAATTGGTTACTCTTATCTAATTGATTTTAGTTCTTATAGTTAGTGTGTTCTCCTCTTGAAAATTTGTAGGTACATCTAGTGCATGACCCGGAGCTCTTGTTCTCACGTGTTACCACTTGATCTAGAAATTGAAAGGAGCTTGCGAGAACTTCGGCTAAGAAGTAAGGTGATTGAAGAAGGAGATCCTAGTACCTTCGGTTCCATCAATATGGAAGGAAACCAAGAAGATGATTTGAGGAACGTTGGACGAGAAAGAAATGTCAATGCCATGGATCACAATGGAGTTGAGGAGGTAATGGACAATGGAAATGGTGCTAGAAGACAAGGAAGACCGGTACTTGATTACTTTCGACCTCAAAGGGTGGAAGACCATGATAATATGATACGATCGGTGCCGCTTCGAGGGCGAGCTTTTGTGATTCCCAGCCATGTCCTCCAATTGGTGGAAGCTCATCCATTTGGAGGGAATCTTGATGAAGATCCAAACAACCATATCAAGAGGTTCATTCGTCTTTGTGATACTTTTGATTTGGATGGTGTAAGTGAAGATGCGAAAAGGATGAGACTTTTTCCATTTTCTCTTGTGGATGAAGCATCGGAATGGTTTGAGAATTTGGAGCCTACGTCGGTACATACTTGGCAAGAATTATATGATGCATTTATTCGGAGGTTCTTTCCATCTCAAAAAGCATTTGAGCTTAAGAATGAATTGTTGGCATTTAGGTAAAATGAATGGGAGTCACTTGCGGAGGCGTGGGTGCGTTTCAAGAGGATGGTGAAGAGGGTACCAACTCAAGATATTAATCAAGCTCACCAACTTCATCTTTTCTACAATGGGCTGAGTTTGAACACTCGATTACAAGTGGATGCTGCCGCCGGTGGTTTCTTGTTGTTGAAAGATGTGGAGGAATGTTTTGAGCTATTGAACAACATGGCTAAAAGTTTTGAGCTTAGTGGAAAATGGATCCCAAGGAAGGGAAATGGCTTGTATGAGGTAAACAAAGATACCTCCCTCCAAGCTCAACTTTCGGCACTCACTAGCATGGTGGCCAAGTTGTCAAAAAATCAAGAAAGGGGGAAAGTGCAACAAGCCATGGCTAGTGAGGATGTAGATGATGTGGAAGATGTAAACTTTTTGGGTTACCGGAATCCTTACCCACCCAAGCAAGGAGGAGGGAACTTCTTCCCAAGGAACCGTCAACACGAAGGATTCAACTACTCTAACCCCAAAGGCATTATGCAACCATTAGGTGAGAATTCTAATGAAGCGGAGGCATCCTTGAAAGATTTTATGAAGGGCATGATGGGAGAATTCATGCAAGAAGTTAGGGGGATGGCAAGTGGCCAAAACAAGAAGATTGGGGCTTTGGAGGATGAAATGAAGACTATGCAAGCTAATACTCAAGCATCGATCAAGAATTTGGAAACTCAGATGGGCCAACTAGCAACTTCTATGAGGCAACTTCAAAAAGGCAAGTTTATACCTAGCGATACGGATGTCAACCCAAGAGAGTCTTGCCAAGCTATTACTCTTAGAAGTGGGAAGAATGTGGTAACGCAAATCAAGGAACCACCCATTCAAGAAGAATATCCTCTCCAAGAGCCCACCTCATTGAAAGATTGTAAGGATGTTCAAGCCCCATCTCCTTTAAGTGAGGAAGATAGCTCAAAAGGCAAGGCTAAAAATGCACCCACCAAGGAGGAAATGCCCAAGCACATGCCTACTCTTCCGTACCCCCAAAGGTTCAAGCCTAAGAAGGAAGACACTCACTTCATGAGGTTTCTTGAAATCTTCAAGAAATTGGAAATTAATATCCCTTTCTTGGAAGCTTTAAATCAAATGCCCTCTTATGCCAAGTTCCTCAAAGAGTTGATTACAAAAAAAAGAAAGTTCCTTGACAACGAACTCATCTTAATGAAAGAGGAGGCAAGCGCCATTATTCAAAGGAAGATGCCTAAAAAACTCAAGGATCCGGGGAGTTTTACGATACCCCTCGATATTGGATCTTTCCATTGTGACAAGGCTTTGTGCGATCTTGGAGCTAGTATTAACTTGATGCCCTTGTCCATTTGTAGGAGTCTTGGCCTTGGAGAGGTGAAACCTTCATCTATTTGCCTCCAATTGGCGGATCGGTCATTTACATTCCCAAAAGGTGTTTTGGAGGATGTCTTGGTCAAAGTTGGCAATTTTATATTTCCGGTAGACTTTGTAGTGTTGGACATGGAGGAAGACCGGAACATGCCGATTATACTTGGGAGACCATTCCTTGCTACCGGGAAGGCCATCATTGATGTGGAAAAAGGTAATCTCACCTTGAGAGCCAATAATGAGGAAATTACTTTTAATCTTGCTCAAGCCATGAAATCTATTGATGATGAGGTGCCCAAGTGTTACATGATTGATGTGATTGATTCTTGTATTAAAGAGAAAAGAGATGTGTTGTTTATAGAGGATCCTATTGGAAGAGCACTAGTGTTTGAAAATGCATTTAGTGAGGAAGATCATGATGTGTTGAGCATTCTAACAACTCTTGATTCTTATGGGAGGGTGCTACCTCCAAGAGAAAACGTAGAACAACTTTTGTCTTGTGATGTCAAGGAAGAGCTCAAGTTGGAATTGAATCCTTTACTAAAAGATCTTAAGTATGTTTATCTTGGCAATGAGGATTCTCTCCCGGTAATTATTTCGTCTACCTTGACTCCTTTGGAGGAAGAAAAGTTGATTCGAGTTTTGAGGGATCATAGAAGGGCAATAGCTTGGTCCATTTCCGACATCAAGGGAATTAGCCCAGAAATTTGCATGCATAAAATTCTTATGGAAGATGACTTTAAGCCCTCCATTGAAGCTCAAAGAAGGTTAAATCCAAAGATGAAGGAAGTAGTCAAAGAGGAGATTGTGAAATTGCTTAATGCCGGCATTATTTATCCAATTTCGGATTCTCCATGGGTGAGTCCGGTGCAAGTGGTGCCTAAGAAGGGCGGTACAACCGTGGTGGGCAATAATAACAATGAATGGATTTCTACTAGGTTGGTTACCAAATGGAGAGTGTGTTTTGATTACCGGAAGCTCAATAAAGCTACCCGGAAGGACCATTTCCCCTTTCCTTTTATCGATCAAATTTTGGATAGGTTGGCGGGACATGAGTTCTATTGCTTTTTGGATGGCTATTCGGGATATAATCAAATTGCCATAGCACCGGAAGATCAAGAGAAGACTACTTTCACTAGTCCTTGGGGCACATATGCCTTTCGAAGAATGCCATTTGGACTTTGCAACGCTCCGGCAACTTTCCAACGATGCATGATGGCCACATTTTCTGATATGGTGGAGAAGTGCATGGAGGTATTTATGGATGATTTTTCTGTCTTTGGTGACTCCTTTGATGCATGTTTGGATAATTTAGTCCTTGTCTTGAAGAGATGTCAAAAAACTAATTTAGCCTTGAATTGGGAAAAATGCCATTTCATGGTTAAATCGGGAATAGTACTTGGGCATAAAATTTCTTGTGAAGGCATGGAAGTGGATAGAGCTAAGATTGTAGCTATTGAAAACTTGCCACCACCCTCCAATGTAAAAGGAGTGAGAAGTTTTCTAGGGCATGCCGGTTTTTACCGAAGATTTATTAAAGATTTTTCCAAGATTGCTAAGCCATTATACAATTTGCTTGAGAAGGAGGTGCCATTTTACTTTGATGAGAAGTGTGTGCAATCATTTAAGAATTTGAAGGAGAAATTGGTGAGTGCACCGGTGGTGATTCCACCTAATTGGGAGGATCCATTTGAAATTATGTGTGATGCTAGCGATTTTGCCGTGGGGGCGGTGTTGGGGCAAAGGAAGGACAAGCTTTTTCGAGTGATTTACTATGCTAGCAAAACTTTAGATGGAGCTCAACTAAATTATACCACAACGGAGAAGGAGCTTTTGGCGGTGGTATATGCAGTGGATAAGTTTCGATCCTATATTGTGGGTTCTAAGGTTGTGGTGCACACCGATCATGCGGCAATTAGATACTTGTTCACCAAGAAGGATGCCAAGCCAAGACTCATAAGATGGATTCTCTTGCTTCAAGAATTTGACTTAGAGGTCAAGGACAAAAAGGGATGTGAAAACCTTGTGGCCGATCACCTATCTAGATTGGAGGGCCAAGAAAAGTCATTGGAGCAACCTATCCAAGAGCACTTCCCGGATGAAAGCTTGTTCAAAGTGGAGGGCAAGATACCATGGTATGCGGATTATGTGAATTACCTAGCTTGTGGAGTCTTGCCACCAAACTTGTCTTACCAAGAAAAGAAGAAATTCCAAGCTAATGTCAAGCATTATCTTTGGGATGATCCTTTCCTTTTCCGCCGGTGTGCCGACCAAATCATAAGAAGATGCTTCTCAAGCGAGGAAGCAAAGGATGTTCTCCACCATTGTCACTCCTCACCATGTGGCGGGCACTTTGGAGCCTCCAAGACGGCAAGTAAGGTATTGCAAACCGGTTATTATTGGCCAACTTTGTTTAAAGATGCATATACTTTTGTGAAAACATGTGATAGATGCCAAAGGTTAGGAAACATTTCTAGGAGGGATGAAATGCCATTACAAAACATTCTTGAGGTGGAAGTGTTTGATTTGTGGGGAATAGATTTTATGGGGCCTTTTCCTCCTTCTTGTGGAAATCATTATATTTTGCTTGCGGTTGATTATGTGTCTAAGTGGGTGGAAGCTATTGCCACCCCCTCTTGTGATGCTAATGTGGTTGTTAAGTTCCTTCAAAGGAATATTTTTGCAAGGTTTGGCACACCTAGGGCTATCATCTCCGACGAGGGGTCACATTTCATTAACAAGATGTTGACTCAAGTTCTATTGAAGTATGGTGTACGGCATAAGGTGTCACTCCCCTATCATCCACAAACAAACGGGCAAGCCGAGATTTTGAACCGGGAGATCAAGAAGATATTGGAGAAGACGGTAGGCATCAACCGAAAAGATTGGTCTCAAAAGTTGAATGATGCACTTTGGGCATATAGGACGGCTTTCAAGACACCTATTGGAATGTCACCATATCGACTTGTGTACGGTAAAGCTTGCCATTTACCGGTGGAGTTGGAGCACAAGTCATATTGGGCGGTTAAGAAGCTCAATTTTGAATTGAAAAGGGCCCAAGAGAAGAGAGCTATTCAATTGGATGAGTTGGAGGAAATTCGCATGGATGCTTATGAGAATGCGAGGATGTACAAGCAGCGAACGAAGTTGTGGCAGGATAAGATTCTTGTGAAGAAAGAGTTTCAACCGGGTCAAAAAGTGCTACTCTTCAACTCAAGGTTGAGGCTCTTTCCGGGAAAGTTAAAGGTCAAATGGTCTGGACCTTTTGAGGTGATTAGGGTGCAACCATATGGAGCGGTGGAGCTAAAAGGACAAGATGGATGCATCTTTCAAGTCAACGGTCAACGAATCAAACCTTACTATGGTGATGAACTTAGACACATTAGTCAAACCGTCTTGGCCGAACCCGACCATTGAAAAAGCTTAAAGGCGCCAAGCTAGAGGCGTAAAATCAAGCACTTGTTAGAAGGCAACCCGATGCCAATTATTTCTTCTTCTCTTTTTCATTAGTTAGTTTGTGTAGTGCTTTGTGATTTTCCGCTCATTTGGTATTGTCTTGTGTGCTTGTAGGAATGGGAGACCCATCAGAATGAAGGTGAGGGGAATGAACCACATTTTCTCAAGTTAAGGAGGTACCATGTATTGAATTTTCAAAGGGTATAAGAGTTAGGATAAAAAGATTAGGGGTTATTTTGCAAATGTTTTAAAAATAGGAGGGTGGTTTTGAGACGCTGGCGACTCGTCACCAATATTTGCAAATGTTACAGAACTTACTCATAACTCTGGCGACGCGTCGCTAGAATGCGTCCAGAATTGGCGACGCGTCACCAAGTTTACAACTGCTATTTTAACCTCGCCTTGCTTTCACTTTTCTCACTTTTACCTTGCTCTTCCACCAAAGAAACCTCTCAACTTTCAAACCCTACCCTTCCGTAAGCATCACGGTTTTATTTTTTGGTATCGATTCATCTCATCAAGCCTCTCATCAAGTAAGTGTCTCTCATATTCTCCCTCCCTTCTGCGTTTTTTAGATGAGATTTGGAGTGAATGGTGCTTGTTTGTTAAAGTTCCGAAAATTACTTGTTTTGCTCGATTCTCATGGATTTCATGCTTAAATTTGATTTGATATGGATACATGTATGTATGGGAAAGGTTTTGTGCATTGGATTATGAATTTGGATTCGAAACCAAGGTTAGAATTTCTCTCATCACAAGGGCTGCGAATTTTCATGGCAATTTCTTGTTTATGCATGTTCTTGTTGTTTGAGTGATTTTAAACTTGAGATCTACTTGAAATAGGAGTGGGTCAAACTTGCATTGCTATCAATTTGCTCTGGATTGATTGATTTTTGAGTTGGAGGATTTCCGGAAAAGTGTAATTTGATTGCCTCCATAGCTATTTTGCACAACAATGTGGCTTCGTGTGGTGCGGGTTTTCCTCAATTCTTTGTATTTGATGCATCTAGGTGTTGCGTAGTTCAAGATTGAATGATTACTTTGCACTAGGAAGCATGTTTTCTATTTGTCCCAAGAGCCACATGTTGGTATGGACCTTGATGGGATTTTCCTTGCTACTTTGCTCATGAGCACACAACTAGTTCGATTTTGCTTGAATAAGTTGTTTAATAAGCAAGGGTGTATTGTATGACAGTCCAATACCAATATAAATGGTTTTATAATGATTGGTGCAATATCTTAGAACACGTAGGATGGCCAGGAAGTAAGATAATGGATTGATCTCTTATGCATGAGCTTTTCAACTATGTTTTGTCAATATGAAATTGGGGGATGTGGTGATGAAGGTTAATCCTTTGTTCTTTCATTCTTCATGAAAAGGAAGTTGAAGTGTATCTTGTGATTTTGTAGGAAACATGCCGCGCAAGTAAGTGCTCACGCATTCTTTGAAAGAAAAGGGGAGGGGAAAGAGGATTCATCAAGAAGAGCCGCAAGAACCTCCTTATGATACTTTTCGCTTTGTGTCCTCTCGGGCAAACAACTACTTTGAGGGGTTCGTGAATCGCAAGCTCACACCGGAACGAGGCTTCGACTTCTCGAAGAAGGAAAATGAGGGGATCTTAAGAATCGTGGAAAGGCGTGGATGGCAACAATGGGTCGTTCATTCGCAAGCAGAAGTGTCTAAGATCCTCATAATGGAATTCTATGCCAACATGATGGGCGCTTACTACCTGAATCGCCGAGCCAAGGCTTGTTTTGTGCGCAAACACGCAGTGTATTATAGGGATACAGTTATCAATGAGCTATTCAACATCAACCCATTGATTGGAGGACAATTCAAATAGGCTTCCCTTGAGCAGCAGGCTCAAGTAGTATGCGGTCGCCTGGTCCATTGGACACTGAGCCGGGATCAGTCTCATAGGAAGCTCTACTTCAGCTCTCCCCCCAGAAATGAAGGCATGGAACTACTTCATCTCCTCCCGCCTTGTCCCAACGACTCATGTTCGGGAAGTTACCCCGGATCTCTTAGGGATCTTATATTGCATAGCTTGTGACTTTCGCATTAATGTCGGCCACTTCATCCATAAGCATCTTCTCCGTGCCGCCAAGTCGAAACGGGGGAACCTGCCCTTCCCGCAGCTGGTCATTACCTTAATATTGAGGGCCGGTGTTGTCATGGAGGATCCCTCAAAGATGACTTTGATCATTAAGCCAATCTTAGTGGACAAACTTAGTGGTGCTTCGAAAGGCGTCCAGGAGGTATCATCGGAAGAAGAGGAAGCAAAGGCCGCACAGGAGCAAGAGCAAGTAGAAGAAAGAGAAGAAGAGCAAGAACAGTTTTAGGAGCCCGAGGACTTTGGGGGGGCTTCTGATCAGTCAGTCGATCCAGCTACCGCGACTCTGGCCTTTTTGGCTATAGCACTCAACAAACAGTACTTGATGATGCGAGAGCATCATGAAGAGTCAACGGCGTGGTTCGACTCAGTCGGTGGCTCCTCTACTTCTTTTGCGAAGGAGATTCGCGAGGGCATCTCGCTTATTGCTGGCAATTAAGAATCTCTTTCCGGGCAAGTCCATTGGGGCCACCAGCACCAGCACCAGCTCCAGCAGCAGCAGCAGCAGGATCTTCTGCCAGAATACCCCCTTCCCACCCATTCCACCTCACTTCCACCCCTTCGCATACCAGTGGTACACACCCCACCCCTCAAACCACCCACCTCCCTTTTACCCACATTTTGGACCTCCCCATGACTCGTCCGCAGGGCCTTCCTCTTTTCCTTCTGCCGGTGGGTCTTCCGGCCACGATGACATGGGAGAGGATTAGTAGGGGCGAGAACACCCGCCCCCAGGTATGATTCTTGGACACTCACTTTCCATTGAGGACAATGCTCGTTTTAAGTTTGGCGGAGTGGTTGTTTGACTGTCATACTTGGTCTTTCTGTTTGTGTTCGTGTCTTTGTTTTAGACTTAGTTTTTTTTTTAGGTTTTAAGAATTATGGTTGTTTTATCTAGGGTGCATGTTTCTTGCATATTTTGTTTTCCTGTTGTCCGTTCTTTCGTTATTGAATTTCCATAGGTTGCATATAGAAGCATATAGGTAGATAGTTCTTTTTGTAGTCCTTCTTGATTCTTGGTGTTTTTAGGACCCAATGGGGACCATTTTTGCATTTGGATGGATGTGGTTACAAGTTTGACTCTCTTGAAGCTTTGATGAATTTGGAAAAATTAACTTTGATACTTGTGGGTGAATCCTTGATTTTGTGTTATATTGAACTGGGGAGTTGTGCTATGAACTTGTGTCTTTTGAGATCCTTGTATTAAGTTTTGCTCTAAAACTTGCCTAAGGACCTAGCAAACTCACAATAGTGCGTGAACTTGAAGCATGTGGCCCCATAGGAGGAACCTTTCCACCAAATAACCAACGCCTTTACATCCCATCATATCTCCCTTATTTTGAGTATTCATTTTCTTGTGATTACACTCTTGAGTTACCTGAGGCGGAAAAATGTCAAACCCTGAACTTAAAAGAAATTGCATTGAGTTGAGTAAGTGGGAAATAATGGCAAGTTTGGTGGATGAAAAAAAAAATTTGTAGATATTACACTACTCCGCTGTTTCTTAGTATCAAAGTAGGTTGGGGTCTTCTCCTAAGGCAAGAGTTGATCACAGCTCGAAAAGATGCTCAAAATAAGAGTATGGGTGTAAATAAAATAAAACCACCTTGGATTGTATTAAGTTAGTAGCTTGGGCTTAGGCGGAGCTCCCGTTTATGCACTTGCTAAACGGCTAAATACATGAAGAGGAATCAGTAGTTAGTTAATACGTGTAAAGGGTTGGTGAATGGTGGATTGATGCTTGTTCAACTTGATTGTTTCTTTTAAGCACTTGTTTTATTTTGACCGCCTCGCTAACTCTATTCTAAAAGTTATCTTCTGGTTCCTGCATTTTCCTTTTTGAGCCTTTAGCCTGTTGCTATCTTTTGAAAGTAAACCATTTGAGCTTTGAGTTTGGTGCAGCTGACCGTAGGGGAATAAGGTAGAGGGTGTCGGATCCTTTTGCAAGCTTTTGGAAAAGAACTTAGTGCAAGCCTCAAGTTAGATGGCACAACTCCTCTAATGGAAATTTAAATCATCTAGGGGGTCATTCCCCAAAGGGATTCACCCTAGGTAGCAAAATTTCATTTTCCTTAGTCACAATTTCTTCTTTTGAAGTCAAACCTAGTCGATCATTGAAGTTTAGATGCAACATTTGGTTACCATTGTAGCTTATTTGGTGTTTGCGTGTTTTGTATGTTAGGTCGCTAGGGACTAGCTTAGGTTTAAGTTTGGGGGAATTTGTTAAGTGCACAAATCCACGGTCAAAGTGTTGACTTTTTGACAACTTTGACCTTCAAATTCTGATAACTTTTCCTTCTTTGTCTTAGTTTTTCTTGGTTCTTTGGCTCATTACAGGTTTGGACAAGTGTTGCGGACAGGGCATTAGAAGCAAGCTCGAGTGGGACGGCATTTAGACAAGAGAAGCAGGAGAAGTGCAAGAGGAAGGCTGGCGACGCGTCGCCAGAAGTTGCGAAGGTTGGCGACGCATTGCCAACGTTATCAGTATTCTGGATATATTTTGGTCATCTGGCGACGCGTCGCCAGAACTCGACCCACACCTCTGTTTTGCCGAAAAGCTCACATTTTTTATGGTCCCCCACTCGTTCCACCTGATGAGCTGGCTTGGAAGAAGGGATTCTTATCCCTTTAGGGTTGGAATGAAGAGGGGGTATAAATAGAAGAGAAGAAAGAGTCCAAAGGGGGCTTCTTACCTGATTTTGATCTTGACCCATCTTGAAGCCTATTGATCATTTTGGAGGCGTTTTTGGAAGCTTGAAGCAGGGTTGATCATCTTGGGAGTTAAATCTTCTAGGGGGTTTCTTGGGTTTACTCTCTTCTCTCTTTTATTTGTGTAATTTTCGTGGATATTGTTGTTATTGGTTTGTTGATGACATTTGCTATGGATTGTGAGTAGATCACTTTATCTCTCTAGGGTGACATTCCTTCCCTTGTTACTTAATGAAGTTGTCTTGTGTTTATGGATGAGTTCTCTTGTGTTGTCCCTTTCATTGTGCTTATTGATTGGTTAATGGTAGGCCACCATAACTAATGTACTAGTTCATTAAATCCTTGAGAAAGGTTTTATGGGTGACAAAGAGGAATGGAAGGGGCATAGTGTTAACTTAAATTAGAGATAATCTAAGTGAACACTAGGAATCAAAAGAGGTTTAGTTCTTCAACCACCCTAAGTTAAGTTGGAGCTTGAGTAAAGCCCAAGTTAGTGGAGGGTGAGTAAAGACCCATCTTGAGAGAGAGGTTATTGATGTGAGATCTTTTCTACTACACATGGAACATCATACTTGAGGACCAACTTTCTTGGGTAGCAATTGGTAAGAATGGAATCCTAGAGAGGTAGTCACCTTTAGTCTAAGTTCTCTCGTTAGCACATTTCACCATCTTTAGAGTCACTTTTCTTGTGTTGTAAGTAGCTTGAGCAATTTTGATCTTCGAATCTAGATAGAATCACTAAACTCTCTTGGGACGATACCCTTAATTACTTCTAAGTACACAACGATTCCGTTCGCTTGCGGGTTTTTGAGGGTTAAATTGATAAACTCTTGATTTTTCACAACAGTCATCCAATGCCTAACTTCTATGGCCTATTTGGTGATGGTGAATGGTAAACCTTATAGGTTGATACGTTCATTGCCAAAGTTGTGGCAAGGTGACCATATATCACTCTACTTATTTCTTCTGTGTGTTGAGGGACAATAGGGGTTGTTACTAAGAGGCATGTAGGATGGTTTGATTTCAAGGGTGAAAGCGAGTCAGTTGGGACTTCGATCGTACACCCCATATTGCCAATGTTTTTTTTTTCAGGTTAATGGCACGAAAGAGGCATCCTTCACTTTCAGTCTCCATAAATATGAACAAGCTTCTGAATCATATTCAAAATTTTGACAAGCATATAGGATTAAATTGAAAAAGTTTTGAATTGGTTCTAGTGGTTACATACTAATCAGGTGGAGGGATTCATTGGATAACACAAGATTGTATGTTGTTAAAGAAGAAAGATGGGGGTTTAAGGTTCCAAAAACTCCCAATTCTCAATGAGGCAATGTTTACGAAGCAAAGGTGGAGATTGGTTCGGAGATTGATTCAAAATGATACATCATTAGTATAGAAAACCCTAAAAGCCAAATATTTTGGTACCTCTAGATATTTTTGGACAAGATAAAAGCAATTCCTTACTTATGTGAAAAATTTTACTCTATGGTCATTAGCTTTTAAAGCTCGGACTAAGGTGGCAATTAGGGGATGGCTCGAGAGTTGACGTATGGGACAACTCATGGATCTCGAATGCACCAAATTTTAGGTCAGTCTTATTACCGAATGGTATCCTCTTTCCTCTGTGTTAGTGAATCCATGCTAGGCAATAGAAGGTGATGAACTTTTACCACATTTTCTTAGAAACTAATGTGCATTGTATTTTTGCGTATTCTTCTAATGAATTTGGATATAGAGGATCGGCTGATTTGGCATTTTAACTCGGATGGTAATTACTTGGTGAGTAATGGTTACCATACTTTTATATAACTAAATGATGGGTTTTAGATACCATCATAGGATTGGAAGGTTTATAAAACATGGAGTATGCCTGTAGTTAACTAGAACAAGAACCTATTTTGGAGATTAACTAGAACAAGAACCTATTCTGGAGATTAGCTCAATATTCCCTTCTAACTCGACAAAATTTGTTAGTACGTCATGTATTGTCTGATACCTCTTGCCCTTTTTTCCAGGTTGACGAGGAGATGACCTTACATGCCTTGCAGGATTTTTTGGGTCATAAGACGTGTATGGTTTGTGCACAACATACTGAGGGTTTGCTTGCTGGGAGTAAGCACACCTAGAGAATGGTTATCGCATATAGAGGCACAAAGAATGGAAAGTAGACTAGACTAAGTTTAGTGTGACAATGGGGGGTTTGTGGTCAAATCAGAATGAGGTGGTGTTTGGAAAGTCTAGGTTGTCTTTTAGGGTTAAAGTGTTTCAGCAGAATATCGAGCAGGCATTGAATGATGTTTAAGCTTTAGATTTTTATTGGTTTGCTTGGGAAGCTCATGCACAAATGACAGTGGCCTCACTCTGGGTTTGTCAAGGTTAATACGGATGCAACTATTTCTTTGGATGACAAGATGGAGCAGGGAGCTATTCTTCCGACTTAACCTTGGAAGATGCTGGCAGCCGAGCTGTACTTGGTAATGGGATTATAGACCCTTTCTTTACTAAAAGTCTAGCTGCACTTGAAGGGGTAAAACTAGCAACAAGCATTGGTGTTGAGAGAGTTATATTTGAGTTGGATGCCCTTTAGGTTGTTCAACTCATCAATTCGAATGCACATGGATTATCGGAGGCTTTCTCGTACATCTATTATATACGCAACATGCTGAAAATGTTTCGTACATGGTAGGTAACTCATGTAGGCTGAAAAGTGAACAGTGTGGCTCATGGTTTGGCAAGGGAGGGTTTATCCTCGAAGACTTCTTCAGTGTGGCAGGAGGAGACTCCTATTGTGGTATCAATTATGCTTAATCTGGACTGTATACATGTATTTTATTTGAAATTGAGCGGTAAGTGTGAAACATGAGAAGAAGGTTAACTTGTATCATTTGTCGCAAACTATCCAATGTTGCAAAATTGTCCCTCTTGTACCAAAACCTATGTGATGTAAAGCATGTGCAAGAGGAGAATTAGGAAAATGTCGCATTTTAAGTTATTTTTACACTAATCAGTTTATCTGCAGACCTTTGTCCGGTGTTAACGGATGTCTGATGTAGCACCTGCCTAGCAGCTACTCAACTATAGAATATAAGACGATATTGAGAGGACAGTTTTGCTATGCTCATTACTTAAAAGACTTTTTGCAGTATGAGGTATAAGCTTAGGGACTAATTGTGAAATTTGTCCTCAGAAAGATAGATATTTTCCCACCAAAACTATTCGCCGCCTTACAAATTGAGCCTCTGGTAACTGGCAGTGCGATGCGGCTCTGATAAGTGATAAGCTCCAAGCTCTCTCCAATGGCGATCTTCGCCTCCCTTCCGGGCGTCAACCTCTTCTCCTCTCTCCCTCCTACGCCTTCCCAAAACGGAAACGACTCCATTTCACCCTCCCCGCCCATTCCCGTCCCCAAGTACCCCCCGCCCCGCAAGCGCAACCCCCCTCCGCCTCCCAATCCCGCCCTTTCTATCCCCCACCGTCGCACTCGCTACCATAAGCCCGTCAGCAAAGGAGTCATCTCCTCTGACGGCGATCGCAGCGTTGTCATCGGCGAGAACGGCGTCTCCTATCAGCTCGCCGGCGCGCCCTTCGAATTCCAGTACAGCTACTCCGAGGTTCCCAAAGCCGAGCCGATCGCCATCCGCGAGCCCGCCTTCTTGCCCTTCGCTCCACCGTCGATGGCGCGGCCGTGGACCGGGAAGGCCCCTTTGAAGAAGTCGAAGAAAAAGATTCCGCTCTTCGATTCGTTTAACCCGCCGCCGCCGGGGAAGAAGGGTGTAAAATTCGTGGAAATGCCGGGACCGTTTCCGTTCGGCAAGTATCCGATGGAAGGGAAGAGTAGAGAGGAGATTTTGGGGGAGCCGCTAAAGAGATGGGAGATTAAGGAGCTTGTTAAGCCCATGTTATCGGATAATCGACAGGTTAATCTGGGTGAGTTTTATTTCTCTTTTTCTCCAGTCATTTCCCGTTAAAAATTCTGATCTTTAGCTTACATTACTTGATTATATTGTATTGCATTTCAATTATTTGCTTCTAATTCTGTGATGCCATGCCAGTTCTTGGTTCGAAAAAGGAATATGCAATATAATGACTTGTATTGCAGTTCAATCAGATAAACCTCGTTGTATTGCAGTTCTATCAAATAAACCTCGTTTAATTTGTTTACTTTCATGGTTTATTGATTGGATTTGGATTGTTGGGATTAGGAAGGGACGGGTTGACGCATAATATGTTGGATTTGATACACACGCATTGGAAGCGACTGCGTGTTTGTAAGATCAAGTGTAAAGGTGTTCCTACTGTGGATATGAATAATGTGTGTCGACATCTTGAGGTATTTTCCATTTCCCCCATCTTTTGCTTAGCTGAAGTTTTCAATCTTCTGCCATTTATGGGCTAGTATGTAATGTCTGTGTTGTTTAAGATGCCATTGGGTGTAAGTTAAAATAACACACAACAGTGTACTGAGACCCATGATATTGTTTAATTAAGTGTATATGAAATATTCTGTTTTGATTATGCTAGAATCTTAAAAACCTTCTAATTTCTCAAATTCTGGATAGTGGGTAAAATTTTTTCAGATTTGTTCAATATAGAGGTTGGTAGATGATCAAGAATGAAAAATGTACTACTTGAGGTAGTTTGGTACCTCCTAAGTTTACTGTTCTGCTCTTTGTTTTGGTCTGTCTTAAAGAAGTGCTATATGTCTTTAGTTGTTGCCCATTGAGTCTAAGATGAATTTTGATTCTGCAGGTAGTTGGCCATATCCTCATTTATGTTTGCTTAGGCCTCAGTTTTTTTCTGCTTTTGTTTTCTACGAATATTTTTTTTAAAAAAACCCTGCTTTGAGTAAAAGATACCTACGAACATGGTTTTGATTCTGCATCCTTCTCCTCTATCCCTCCCACATGGCACAGAAAGGAAAAGAGTATCAATCTGTCTTTTGTTTTTTTAGGATGCATTTATGAGAGCATGATATCACTATTTCATTCATCTGCTATCAAGTAAATAGTATAATTCTGGGAGTGGTTTTCTTTTGTAACAGTTTGCTGTAATGAGCCTGTTGTTTGGCAGAGTGACTGAAACTTTTTCGCAAATCTTAGTTTCCAAGAGAATGATAGAACTCTTATTCCCTTTTCTCTCAAGTTCATCTACAATGCCAGGAAAAAACTGGGGGAAAGGTTATATATCGAGTAGGGGGTGCTGTTTATCTTTTCCGGGGGCGGAACTACAACTATCGTTCTCGTCCACAGTATCCTTTGATGCTTTGGAAACCAGCTGCTCCTGTCTACCCAAAACTTATACAGGATGCTCCAGAAGGACTAACAGTAGCTGAAGCAGATGCACTACGAAAGAAGGGGAAATCTCTTCTTCCTATATGTAAATTAGGTAATCAATTGAGCACTTTTTCCTTAGAATACATGAGCAAATAGCTCAATTTATTCTTATGTTATGATTTGGTTCTCTCTGGATTACTAGAATGGTTTGCCCTGATTTTCGTTTTCTCTGGTGGTGTGGGTGGTTACTGGTGATCTTTTTTTCCTGAAATTATTCTTGTTTTCATTTACAGCAAAAAATGGAGTATACATTTCCCTGGTGAAGGACGTTAGAGACGCTTTTGAAGGAAGCCCTTTGGTGAAGATCAATTGTAAAGGACTGAATCCCAGTGATTACAAGAAGATCGGTGCAAAGCTTAAGGTTGGTATTTCATTGGTGAGTTTCTTGGTAAATTTTAGTTGAATGCTGTTTAGGATGAAAGTAAGAAAATGAAGAAGAATCAGGCATTGAGCCTGTTAAATTCAGATGGTTAATGAAGGTTGAGATTATCTCTTATTAATTTACATTAGTCCTTGAAGGATCGGATGATAGGTTTTGATGTAATGAAGACATGTTGGTATTTGACTAGCGAGGTCCAAGGGAAGTGAAAGGTTTCTTTTTTGGTGCAAATCAAACAATTACCTGTGCTGTGTTTTCTTTATTGTGAAACAACACTGTAGTGATTTTTCTGGATTATGGGTCTTTTATTGTCCTTTTGCTTTAATCATTTGCCATTTTATCAGGAACTTGTTCCATGTGTTCTATTGTCTTTTGATGACGAACAAATATTGATGTGGAGGGGACGTGATTGGAAGTCAATGTATCCAGAAACTTCCCCATCTTCACCTCCTTCTAGAGCTGACATCCCTAATGGCATCCATAATTCAGGTATGCATTTAAGGGTATAGCAGGGATCACAGTCGGTCACGTCTCACTTTGTAAGTTGATGTGTCTTCTGGTAGATATGTCTGTATGTGTTTGTTGAGAACTGCTTCAAGTGATTGTATTGGTTTTGAGCTGCCAAGTCTCAAAATGAAATGCTGTAATTCTGCTGTCTTAGGAAAGGTCTATTCTGAGATACTTGTAGCAATTATGTAGAGGCCAGGATATGAAAATTATCAACTACGATAGTATACATAGTAAAATAAAATCTTACCTGGTGCTTATGCCATCATATGGGGTGTGTTACCATATATAACAACTAGACTGGTAAAGAAATATTCTCTTTGTCGTGAATTCCTCAGGACAACTAGATTGGTGGAGAATTTGTACAGAGTATTACAATCTGCTCTTTTGGTCAACGTTAGACTGTCTGTAATACAATTACAAACTGTAGTAGTTCCTGAGAACTGCATTTTAGTTGAGTTGTTTGTGCATCTTCTCTTTCTTATTTATTTTTTCTCACATTCTAAATCTTAGTCAGTTTGACATGCTTGGATGTTTACAAGAAATCTTGCAAGATTTTGGTGAGGTACAGAGTGATGTTATGTGATGGGTTGGTAATCTAAAGTTCATATAATGATACAGATGCGCCCTCTGATGCCTGTCACACACCTGACCAGAAGACTGTGATTTCAAGCCCTAAAATGGTGTCCTTGTGGGAGCGAGCGATTGAATCAAGCAAGGCGTTGTTGTTGGATGAGATAGGTCTTGGGCCAGATGCTCTTCTGGAAAAGGTGGAGCAATTTGAAGGCATATCATTGGCCATAGAGCATTCCTTGCCTGCGGTAGTTGTGAGTGGGCAAAACGATGATTCTTCTAGTAATTTTGATGTTGAGGAGTTTGGGGACTATGCTTATGATGACATTGACATGTCGGGTGATGATGATGAAGATTATTACGACGACGATGATTCGTTTGTCCCTCACGGGTCATTACCGGTTGATCTGATAGCCAGGAAGCTGAGGCGGCGGGCATTGTGAAGAGATCCAAGCACAGCATACCTGCATCCAAATGCTATTGCTGTATGTTTCAGCATGGTGTCTCCATCTAGACCAAGCTGAAGAGGCTTTGCCCCAATTGGAATTTTCTCAACGTCGTTGTCTGCTGCTGCCATCCCTTCATCCTTGCGTATCCGGCTTCTCTATGTCCAATGTATATAGGGTAACTGGTCAACATAAAAATACACATTTTTCTCTCTTTTTTTTTAATAATATTCTTTTTGAACATATTTTTGAAACCACCGATTCTTCGTCTCTGAAACGTGCAGATAGACTAACTTGAAAATTGACAGAAACTCTTCCAAAACACAGGAGATCCTGCTTCTCCACCGCCAATCAAAGATTTCTTGTCTGATTGGCCTAGATTTGCTGATTCTTTCCTCGCCGCTACTATCCCACCACCGAGTAAGAAAATAAAGAGGTCACAGAACAAAGAAACACTCGATCAACTGTTCTTAGATCCCTTCACAATATTTGTTTGAAACCTTGAAATCGAGGTCTCTTATTGAAAAATTGTTTTTGAACCGTTTTTCGCAAGGGGAGTTCAATCAGAGAAAAACAAAAGAATCCTTAATCTGAAAAAGAGAAGTATCGAAGAGAAAAGAAAATAAGATCAGTAACAAAATACAAAGAAGAAAGAACTACTGTGCTTAGAAAAACAATAAAAAGACCGGAAGAAAACAAAGCTTGAAGGTGTCTGTTGTTTCCACTGTTGCTTTATGTCTTCCTGTTTCTTTTTCTTCATTTAATGTCTGTTCTTTTGAGATAACTACTTATTCTTTTATATGTTATTATTTATTCTTTTAACAGGTCATATTTATTATTTTGAGGAAAGTACGGTTTTGTTATATGTTGTTGTTTGTTCTTTTATAAAGTCCTATGTGCTATTTTGATGAAACTATGTGTTTTTTTAATATATTTTTTGCTCTTCTAGAAGGTCCTATGTGTTCTTTTGATGAAACTATATGTTTCTTTTATATGTTATTGTTTGTTCTTTTAGAAGGCCCTATGCGTTTATTGGAGAAAAATATGTGATCTTTTACATGTTGCTGTTTATTTTTTTAAAACGCCATATGTGCTTTTTCAAGAAACTATGTGTACTTTTATACATTGTTTTTTATTCTTGTAAAAAGCCCTATATGTTCTTTTATATTAAATATGTCTTTAATGATTCATTATATATCTACATTGATAAGATGCTTTGCAAACATGAAGTGATGTAATTAATTTCTGAAAATCCAACTTAAAAATGTTCTTGTAGATCCTGCAGTTAAAAACCTTTTCCACCTACCTCTAATTATCGTTAGGCAGGAGTTAATAAGCTTTTTAATTTCTGCTTTTGGCCGCAACTCCTTGACACTTTGTGTCCCAAACAAAAGTGACATTGATGTAGAAGTTGTTGAGGCCCAATAATCTTTGGCATAACTTTTGGACAGCTTCATGTGGATATATATCACTACCTCATACAAGATTCAAATGAACTTTCCATATTTATAACTTGGCTTAACTTGGCAACATCGATTTGATGGTAAAGTTCTACATCCAAAGAAGCTAACAAAAGCCATGCTAAAAGAAAAAGAAAAGGGGTATAATTTCAAGAGAAACTTTTTTTGTGTTCATTCAATCACATTAAATGATTGCCGCTGGAAAGTTATTAAAGCAACAACTAATTTATCACTTTTTAGGGAAACAAACTAGGGCCAACACCTAATTGATGGCCTTATTGCATCAATTGAAAAATTCAAGCAAACAAAAGTTAGTAACCAACATTGGTGAATGCATTCTTCAACTACAAAGTAGTCCTTTCATGCTTTCATGACCATTTAGGTTGCTATTGTTACAACTTACTAATTCAATTAAAAAAAATTTCATCGGTAGCAACTATACTTTAATAGATTTTAGCTGAAGGGGCAACCAGCTGTCCTAAGAAATATATTGACAACAAAATAATTAACAAAAAATTCATCAAGAAAAAACTACTCGTTTATTTCTACTGGGAAAGGCAAATATCGATATTACTTGTTTTTTTTACATGTTTCAATTTTTGTTTCCTTGAAATTTGTCGTTCTTTTGTATTAAGTAGTTGTCTTGGTTTGTTAATACTTTTTCTTGTTCTTTTATGACTTGTTGTCTGTTTTTTTTTTAGTAATACTGATTCTTTTTTCTGAAACAACTTGTTCTTCTTTTAGAAGTAGTTGTTATGCCTTCTATACATTTTGTTCTTTTTCAAAAAGTATATATATATTTTTTAATCTTCTACATGTTAATATTGAAAAATTTCTTGCTTATTCATTACCTGATTACTAATGATCCACTTATTGCTCCTGTCAAAGAAAATAGAGAAGAAAACATTTGCAACAGAGATAAACGTACAGTGGGAAGAACATGCACAAAGTGAAGAATTGGCTACACAAACAGTTGATAGATTTGAAGAACTGATTGATGCTACTTTACAGCATTGCTAAGAAAGCAGTTGATGTAAATAGGGAGTTGTTTAAGGCTATTAAAGAAGAAATGAATGCATACCCTGATGAAAGAACCAAAATTGCACAACACACACAGATGATGACACCTGTAGAAGAAGCCCCATCTAACTCTCAATTTAGCTTTTTCTATCATGGATATGGATCAAATACCTCACACAACTCTGGAAGCTAGCTAAAGAACATTTCACAAAATAACCCCAAGGCAAACCTAAACAACAAAACACATACTTTTTCACCGATTCTTTAAAAATACTAGTTTAAGGTCTCTATGAGTTTTATTCAGCAACAACCCTTGAGATATTAGTGGAAGAAATGTCTTTTTTGTGACTGCCATCATACCTAGAATTGTGTATTTCACCGTCACAAGAACAGCAAAATTTTCTTCCACAAAAAGAACCATCAGCGCTATGCCAAAACATAGTTTTCCTTACATCAAAATCATGACTAAAAGCATATTTTTTGTAATACTCATATGTTTCATCCTCACAATCAAATTTCATAACAAAAATATCAACTTTTTTATATCCATCATCTTCAAAATAACTTATATGTAGCTCTAATATAAGGAACACAAAAGAACAAATCCAATGCATCAAAGAACACAAAAGAAGATATACATTCAACAGGGATACCACAAAAGATAGGCAACGAATCACACAACACATCCAAATCACAGCAATCAATAGTAGAGATCAAATATTCAATATCCATTACACAATCTAACTCAATAGGAACAAAGGCACAACAACCCAACAAAACAAGCAAAGCTTTAAAATATCAAGAATCAGTCAAAATAACATATACATAATACTAAACACTAATAAACATCAAAATATATTAACATTTGAATTCACACCCATGTCCACACACGAAGAAATGCCACATTAATAAAGAGGAAAATCATTTAAATCTAGATCCATCACAAGAACACCAACTGTTTATAAACCATCACCACAAATCACAAAAAAAGAAAAAACAACCTACTTAATTAGCTCTAAGACATCGAGATCTCAAATAGAAATCACCTCAGAACAATTCAAATCTTTGCAACAAGATCAGATTCGAAAACAATAAATAATCACCCTAACAACAAGATTAGATTCGAAAGAACCACTGAATTAAATACCGCGGTATACCGCTTACCACATATTTGCGGTACGCGGTACGAATGTTTTCACGTTTTGTCATTTTACCGTACGGTATACCATGATATTTCACGGTATACCGCACACTGCGCACTTTTTGTATGTATTTTGTCAAAAAAACTGTGGTATACAGCAAATACTACGTGGTACGTATTGTGATATTTAATTTTTTGCACATTTTTTTTTTATTTTACATCAAAATATCATAAATATATAAAATATTAAAATAAAAATTATACACATATCATAAAATAAACATTTAACTTTTAATTTTTTTTACTTTTCTTAATTAATATAAAAAATTAATGGATGGTATTATTTATATTTATAGTATATGCAAAGTATATGGATGGTATTATTTATATTTATAGCATATCAATAAATTATTTTTTTAGTATTATTTATTTTTCTCCATATATAACATTTTTTTATATTTTTTGTATTAAAAAAATATCTTCTATCATATATATTTTATTTATATTTGACAAATTATGATGAGAAAAATTAAAATACATATAAAATGTGTAAAAATAAATTATTAAACAAATTATGTCATCTTAAAATAATATTCTAACATTTATTTTTTTACGAAAATGGTAATAGTATGCGGTGTGGTATACCTTAAAAATTCAGGGTGTGATATACCTTGTGGTAACGGTATTTAACATCTTGAAAAAAACTCACATGCAGGAAAAATAAAATTGACTTCCAAACCCTTAGCTCTCTAACCCAAAGCTCAAGCTCAACCTTAGTTGCAGATCTAATTCAGCACAAAAAATGAGAAAAAAGGAACAACTTTCAATGGTGGCAAAACCATAAATGTCACTAAATCTTATACCACATTTAAACTGGTGGCAAACTTATAAATATAGTGAAAAACATGTCTAGGCCTGGCACACATAAAAATTTCACTTTATGGGAATCTGTTAGTTTATTTACAATTATGTCATCTAACCACCAGTTTTCTCACCAAACACCAACTCCTTACTGGTTCAAATTCTACCAAAACTTAAGCCATGCCTTCACAATCCCTTTCTGATTTTGAGAACCTCTGCCAACTTTTCTTAGTACCCTCACTAAATCTTAGACCCTAATCAACTCTTACTTGGCGTCAATGAGCCTTTCCAATCATGGCCTCCAACACTTTCGTCCTCTCATGCACTTGTGTCATTAGCAATGATCTCTCACTGCTGCGGATTCCCCACTCTTATTACCACCAATAGTGGCAGAGCTGTATTGAGACTACTATGACTGTGATTGGAGTCGTTGTTGTATGTGTGACTATGGCCTGGTTCTCTCTTGTTTTCTCCGCCGTCACGAACAATGTTTTGTTCTGGGACTGAGCAAATAGCCCTCTACTGGAGTCAAGAAGTTTTCTCTATTTTCTTAGTTTGAAGATTTCTCTTCTTCTTTGCTTTTGTCATTCCAATATGTTTCTAAGCATCAAAACATCATAAAATGTTTAGCCATATTATTCACAATAGAATTCTAAGCATGTTCGCTTTAATAATATATGGAATTTGAAATGTAAGCGAGGTGTTCAGTTTAATTCTTGTAGAAACACCAATATCAACCAAACCTAGTAATTGTAAATGGAATAACAAACTCGAAGAAAGCAATACTATACTGACAAATTAAATAATATTTGTGAAATGAACAATAATATCAACTAAAAAAATATTAATATTAATTAAAATGTAAGACTTGTAAATAAAACAACAAACTTGATTGGAGGAACAACAGTCCAGACCAAATGAATAATAACAACAAGCAAGTAAACAACAAATGTAAGAGGACAACAATACTAATTAAAAGAACAACAATCTCAGGTTGGAACAACAATATTAACTAAATCAACAACACAACTAAATAAAATGAATAACAATATCAATTAAACAAATAAGAAATGAAAAATTTGTAGTATCACAAAATGCTACTATGTATCTATCTATATATGTATGTATGTATGTAAGCAGAAAACATTGTGCTATAGTTTCTGCAATTGTTGTTCCCCACATACAAAATGTTGCTCTTTTATGCCATAAGTGCTATTCCTACATATCAATTGCTGTTTTACAATAATTGTTGTTCATTTATAAACAATTGTTGTTCCATCCAATGTTATTCATTTTAGTAAGTTATTCCATTCATAATAATTTGTTGTTCTATAAAATGTTGCGTATTTTGTAAGAAATATTGCTCTAGAGGTGGTGAATTGAAATTAGTAGGTTAGCGATAGAGTATGACAAAATGATACTCTATATATATATATAAGCAAACACAAAATGCTACTATATATATATATATATATATATATATATATATATATAAGCAAACAACATTTATTCTCTATGTTTTACATTGTTGTCTCCCACATACCAATTTTTGTTTCTTTTAGTAAAAACTTCTATTTTATTCATAAAAATTTATTGTTTCGTTAAATGTTGTTTCGATTGTAAAAAATAATAATGTTGTAATTATTAGGCTATGAGATGTACATAGTACTTGGAAAGTACAATAACTACTTGATAATTTATACTTTATCTTTAAAAATTCTCATGCATTTTTTATTTTCATAAAATTAATTTAAATGCAGATCTTTCAAAAAAATTTCAACGTATGTTGCCTTTAGGTTGTTCAGTATTAGAGACAACTTAATTAACTCACTTTTCATATCATGCCATGCGTATTCTATTTTGGGCACTGCCAAAATATTTTCATATTAAGCAAATTACTTTATTATCCTTCAAACTATCATTTCAATATTCACTTTTTTCAACTTTTTTAATTTACATGTACAAAGTTAAGAATAAAAGTGAAAACAACACAAACTTTTTCTACTTTCCTAATTTTTGCACCAAACCAAATGGTTCAATAGATATGAGATAAAAGAAGTATTTGTTACCATTGCCCATTGGGTCTGATTTTGTATTCTCAGAGGGTCACTTTACATTGTCCACTAAGGGTAATTATGGATTGTGTTGGGCCAAGTTTCTAGAGCAACTAAACCAACAAAAAATAGTCATAGTTTCAGGAAAATCCAACTTAACTAAAGAACTTAGGAAAAAATAGAATTAGAGCCAAGGGTTTGGGTTTTTTGTTATGATTCACGGTTTTTCAGTTTCTAACAAAGTTAACCTAAGACACATTGCTCTAGCAATTTAATGTATTCAGAACTTCACAAAACCAACAATCGCAAACTCCCATCCTTTCCATCTCATTAGTCGAGTTGCCGTTTGACGCATTTCCACCTTTATCCTAAGATTTGGTGGTGATTCACCAGGTCCACCACTCATTAGGTTAATAGCCCATTTCACTTTTCCCTACATGGCCATCCTCTTCATTCTTCAAAAAAGTAGCTTCTCATTCTACTTTTGAGTGACTCATCAGTCCCCATCAACTATGTAATGCAAGGGCTCTGGCTTTGTCTCAATCCCCCACCCCATCCATTGTTTGAAGAGCAACCTCATCCTTGCTTGAGTCCAATGCCTCCTCCACCTCTTTCAGCCATACAATCAACCCAAACAGGTTCATTAGATTTGGTTGCGTCATGGGTTAAAGTCGAGTTGGTGTGCCCAGGTGGTCATGAAAAAGTTAGTATTATGTTTACATTCAAAAGACATAAAAACAATTTATTTTCAATACATAAATACATAGGCAATTTAGTAATATCATGATCTTATAAAATATTTATATATATACCTTTGGGTTCAGTTTCAACTCAGGCTGGTTCTGTTGGTTCCATATGGAATAAAAGCCAACCTAAAATGATGGTTTTCACAATTGTGGAATCAACCTGTAACCTATGATTTATTTTTACCCATCCTAATTGCTATGGTTCAGACTGAATTTGGGGTTTCCCTAGTCCATTCTCACCTGTCCACTCCGCACAATTATGCCATTTCTATCAAATATTAAAGAGGATAAAGATGTGACGGGTCACTTGGAAGTGAAATAAAGTTTTTTTTTTCTCTCTTCTTGTAATGCAAAGTACTGGGGAACGTTCTATTGCCTAAAATGGATAGGGTGGTTTGGGGTAATTAAAAGAATAGATGATTTATTTGAGCTAAGAAAAACAATGTTGACGAGGATGATTTGATGCATAGATATGAGTGGCTTGTTTGTGATTTTTTGCATTAGTTAATTACTTCCCCCATCCAATATTTTTTATATCATTCACTTTTTAATAACTAATCTATAATTTTTTATTTTTAATATTTTCATATATAAATGAAGAAATTTTATATAAAAATAATAAATTAGGATATATAGTTTTTAAAAATATATATATTTTTTTAATTTTTTTAACAAATATTAATATAAATAAATTTAAGCTAAATTATATGAAAAAAATCAAATTATATAAAGAATATGGACGGAGGTACTATTAATTTATTTTGTCTTTTATCTTCTTCTCTGCGGCTGTGGTTGGTCTGTTGGTTGAAAGCTGAAAGCAGGCGTCTTTTTCCCACGCTGCAGTCCCGTTTCCGGACGCCCCCAGGAAAGAGAGGACCTTTCAGCAGCTCCCGGTTCCACAAGAAAAAAAACAGAAGGTAGTAAAACGAGCAACCTAAACAAGATTCTCCAAGCTTCTCTTAAAATTTCACACTTTTTTATCTCTTTTTTTTTTGTCTACAACTTACTTCCTAAACTGTTGCCAACCCCTTTTAGTTTTCATCCCGTTTTTAACTTGGTAGTCCTCAGATGGGTGAAAGGTGAAAACCCTCTTTATAAATTGTTATCTGTTTGTTACTTTCCGGTTTGTTTGCCCTTCTAGCTCTGCTTTAGTTCAATGATATGTGGTTCTGTATTTCATTCCTTCTGGAAATCACTCAATGCCTTTTCTTTTATATTTGACCCGATTGTTTTGTACGTCATTGGTAATTATACTTTAACAAAAAAAAAAAAAGGTAGACAATTGCTGAACATACAACTGTTTCTGGGGCTATGATACCGCATTAGTGCATCCAAACTAAGACCAATAGGTGATCATTGGAGAGTGGAGGCATCAAAATCTTCACATTTCCCTTTTGTTTGCTTGTAGACTACAATTATTTTCCTCCCTGACTGTAATTTGGAAGAATTTTTTCGTTTCGTTGCCATTTAACTCTCTGAAACTTAACATTAGCGCTGCATAACTATTTTTCACATGAGAACCAGTTGTTTTGTTCTATTGTTTATTTCATTAGTTTGGAACCTGACCTGTGCTTCTCAACTTTCACTGAATTTTATACTGCAACTTCTGTCAGATATTTTGGTAACTGGGAGAGGAAGAAGTGCTGAGTTTTCGAGCTTTTGAAAGTATAAACAAGGCATACTCTTGACAAGAGGTCATGACTGATAAAACAAACACTTTAAGCTACTGGTTGAACTGGAGATTCTTCCTATGTGCCTTGTTTGTCTTAATAACAGTAGCACTCTCGGCCATTGTAATATGGAAATACGAACGTCAGAGAAAATCAAAACGTCCAGAAGCAGAATCTTTTCAAGAACCAGCTGGGCATTTGCATGAGGATGAGGCTTGGAGAACATGTTTGACAATGATCCACCCTGCTTGGCTGCTTGCTTTCAGAGCGTTTGCCTTTGTTGTGCTTTCCGGATTACTGTTGGCCAATGTCATTGTTGATGGTGGAGGCATCTTTTTGTTTTATACCCAGTAAGTAGCATCCTATGCAATCTTTATATTGGATGCTTTATGCATTCAGATCTATTCACTATGTCGTTAGTTGGATTCATCAGAATTCACCAAAGGAAATCACATTCTAAATACAATGTTCAATTGTGTATGCTTGTTTTTTCTTCTTGTTGATCAATATATAGCGCTGCTCTTGTTGAAAATTTCTAATCGACTCATATATAAATAGCATACACAACATATGTTATTTTCATGCTGGGAACAACTATTCTAATAGAGGTAATTGTGTACTCCAGTAAGACATCTTGAACTTGTTTATTGGCAGAAGGGGTGTAATGTAGTTGCTAGCCCACCATCTACCTACAAACTCTGACATTGTTTCATTTTTTTACAACTACAAAACCAATCTATAGACTTTCCCAATATGTTGAGTGTAAGGCCTAGGGTTGGTTGATCACAATTCTAAGATTAATGAATTGAAACAACCAGAGAATTTCATCATAGTAGATCACAATCTTAGCATAGTGGCAAAGTCATCAATGTCGGAATAAAAAAAAATCAAAATGTATGGTAATGTAAATGATGTAAAGCCATTAAGCATGCCAAGGCATCTAATATGTTTGTATAAAAGTAGATTTCAAAAATTAGTTCTTGCAACTACTTATTTTGATGGGTTCAGTTTGAGATAGAGGTATAACAAAGTTAAAAACAGGAAATGTGAATACTGAAATGATGGAGATTTGATTTGTTTTACAAGATCTTTTACTATACGATTATTTTTTAGTATTTTGCTTGTGCTCATTTGTTTTGGTTCTGACTAGGTGGACATTCACTCTGGTTACAATCTATTTTGGGGTAAGTTTCATACAACATGCATCTCCAAGTTTATATTGTTGGGAAGGACTAGCCCAGGAAGATCAACCAAGTCAGCTGTCAGCTCTGAACATATGACTTGGGATTCACAATCAACCTAAGAGCTTAGGCTGATAGGATAAGAGTCCACTAACATATATGGATGTTTTGCTTTGGATATTTTTCACTCATGCAGGACAAACTGACAAAGTTCCTAGTGCATAGCATCAATGATGTGTATTTAAGCATGGCTGTCTTATTTGTGTATAAATATTCTTGATCCTTGCAACTGAAATTGCAGTTTGGATCTTGCATCTCTATTTATGGGTGTTTTAAAATTCGGAATAAATCTGCTGGGAATGGGGTTGATCAAACGAATTTAGATGCGGAGCAAGGAACATGCGCTACTCCAATGCTGGGAGAAGCCACAGATATGTCAAGCAGTTTGTCTAAAGGCTCAGATTCACTTGAAAAGCCTTATGACGACCAAAATGCAGTTGCATGGACTCGTGCCTTTCAAATAATTTATCAGGTAATTTTCAACCAAATCAAGTTATGAAGTCATTAGTTCGAATTCACGTATTTAGTTATCTGACTTTTATATAAATCTTTGGTTTTCTTTTTTCATTTCTAAATTTCATTTTTTCTAGAGCAAATTGCACAAAAAACCCTTCAACATTTGGAGGAAAGACAGATGTTTTGAAACCTACATTTACCATCCTAAAATGTTATCTATCCTATGTTGTGCCAATAAGTAACCTTTTCTTTAGCATGCCACCCTCAGTCTGCCTTAATCAGTTTAAGGTGTGTCTATGTATCTAGTGCTGAGTAACTACTGTTTGGTATTAAATGGCTTTTCTATATATAGTGATGGATTGAATTTAGATAGTGAAAGGTGTTCTTTGCAGAGGCCAAAATTGGCTAACTGAACACTTTTTGAGGGATAAGGGTAGATTTTGAAACTTTGTTGACAAGCACATTTTCTAATGTTGGGTAACTTTCCCTCATATTCTGTGTTGAGGGTATAAATTTCTGGGTTGAGGTGCTTAAACTTCCTTTTTCTTGGATTGTGTGTTTGATATAACCAAGAAGGATGCTAGGAGAAATGAGTTTCAGGTTTCCAGAACGCTTAAAAGTTCTTTTAGATGCCAATTTCTGGAACAGAAAATATTTCTGATGAAAGATCATATGATACTTTGTTTCCATGGAGCCGTCACTTCTGCATCTTGTCATTGGTTCTAGTTCTTTTCCATGTATGTGTGTGTGCTGCATTTTCAGTTTTGGGCTTCATTTGTTCCTCCATTTTTCCTTGTTATAGAGGATTCATGGGAGAAATGCTGAGGACAGATAGTTCAGTTCAAAAACTGGAACTAGCAGACAAGCTGCTGATATATAGCTTAACACGACAGAGAAACATAGTTTTTATTTGATTTGTTGTATCTGAAAGTTCAGTAGCTCTAATGTTTTCTGGAAATTGTTGGTTGAAAAGTTGTCAATAAATTGACGCAGTCATACATATTGTTGATCTTTGGCCAACATTATTTTGACATTGGTCAATTATACAGCTGCTGCTGTTCATGGGTTTTAAAGCCCAGTTGGCTGCAGAATTTATTTCATTTGACCTGGATTGTTCCATTCCATGTTTGATCTGCCTAGGAAAATGATATTACCATCTTGATCTTGGTATGTAATTGTTCACTAAAAATGTTTTGTTTCTGTTTTTTTATGTCCACTTCTGAACAGATTTGTGCAGGCGCTGTGATGCTCACTGATGCTGTGTTTTGGCTTATTATTTATCCATTTCTTATGCCAGAAGACTTTTCCCTGGATTTTGTAAGTATTACACGAGATAAGTCCATAGTCCTTTGGTTTTAGTTTAGGTTGACAAAATTAGCTGGAGTAAATGTCTGGAAGCTTGTCAGTTTTCTAAAGAAAATCCAGCATAACTCCAAAAGGTCTGACCTGATAAACTCTTTAGGCTTATATACTGTGTTCAAAGATAGTTGGAGTAATAATCGGATTTAATCAAATTGATATGACAATTAACATTGCAGTCACTTCCCTGTTTTGACTGGCATTTCATCCTGAAACAAACTATGTTATTGAAGAAATCCTCCCCTATCTGTTGGGGCTGAGTACTCCTTCCCCTTCTTCAAACTCCAATTAGTATTTCTCATAGAGAAATCTTTAATCGACCTCATTGCAGAGCATGAAGGCTAAAAGAATAAGCAAAGCCATCTGAGAGATCTTTTCTGGTGGAAAATGGAGAGACATCCCCTGTTCCTCCACGGCCTACTTTTTTCCTGGCTGTATGTGACTCCGTAGTTGGTTAGAGGCACAGAGAGCTTGTATGCAGTTACATGCTAGTTTGATGAGTTGATTTCAAATTACCCGAATACATTAAAATATTTGTTAGCCTTCCACTGGAGGTGCCTTAACTAGGGACTTGTGGAGATAATAAAGTATAAGGTCCTTACATATGTTTTACACAAGTCCCCTGCCAAAGAATGCCTCCAGATTTAGGACACTCAGACATGACAGAGTTGGTGTGCACTTTTTCTGTCTTAATTCTATTAGTAACTTAGAAGTGCTGCAAATTCTGTAGGTTGTAGAATGTTAACTCCATACATGAGGTTAGCTTTCAACTGGGTTCTTGGAAAAGAACTCAATGGTTGAAGTGCTTTTCATATTGAACCTTTATTGCCTTGACGTCATTTTTTCCCATTGCTAACTGCAGCTGATTGTAGCTATGCATTCTGTCAATGCTGTTTTCCTACTTGGTGACATGCTCGTGAATTCCCAGGTAATTTTGGTTTTCAAAAGTATTCTCAGTAAGTTCTAGGTGTATTTGGATAGATATAAATCAAATACTTTCTCCTTTCAGCGGTTCCCAGTGTTTCGGATTACATACTTCATTTTATGGACCAACCTCTTTGTGATTTTCCAGTGGATCCTACACACTTGCATCGACATTTGGTAAAGCTTCATTTTCTTTGATTGAATATTTCTTTGGGTCAGATTGTGTTCTCTTCTTCTCATTGTTAGAACTCAAATCCTTGTAGGTGGCCCTATGCATTCATGGATTTGTCATCTGCTTATTCTCCTCTATGGTAGGTGTTTCATTGCTTTTCTAGATTGGCCATATGGTCATAGTTCCTCCACATTTACCCAGCAATAGAAGTACAGGAACTTTATTTGAGAAGTTAAGTGGCAAAGATGGTTCGCTGTATTCTGCTATGTTTCTTCTCAGATTTAGTCTCGGGCACTAGCTACTGTTTACTTGATTCGCACACTATCATTGACGTTGCAGGTATATTGGCATAGGAATCATGCACATACCATGCTATGGAATTTTCGCTTTGGTAATTAACCTGAAGCATTTCTGGTTGTCGAGATCGTTCCCCGAGTCTTATGAAAGACTCAGATAAAGAGTGGCTTCCCCAGAAAGCAGAAGTTTCAGTTCAGGAATGTATATACATTGCGGTATATATGATGAAATGTGGCTTTTCCCTTCATAGGGTGGCATCTATATGATCCCCAACTCTGTAAACTGGTCCATGCTGGTCCAAGTATGATGAAATAACCATATGGAGTATTCTTGGGGCAAATTGCCCAAACCTATATTCTGGTTTTTTACTGCAAAATAAATAAATTGTAGAAGGAAATCAAATCAAAGTGTAGAAGGACCTACATAATTTGAGAGTTGCTTTATGGGCAGTCATAAGTATTTTCCTCTCGTATCTGTTATATAATACAGGTGGGTGCAATGGTAGGCCAAACATTTCTCAAAAGCTAGTTATGGAGACATTGCCCTTTGGGTACATGTTTTTCCTTTTTCTAAATGGGGCAAAGATTAATCCAAGTATCATCCACGAGAGTGGTAGAAACCTTTGTGCATTGGTGTTTTCTCCCTACCAGTTACCATATTCCCATTTCATTGGATATAGGACGGCACATAACAAGTAGAGGAAACATTTTCACAATCAGAGTGTTTTAAAATCGGGTCCATTCCTCAAACCGTCGAGAGTTTCAGGCTGGAGTTCAGTCAGTTGAAATGTCGGTTCAGACAAACTTTTACATTTGGATTCAAAGGATTAGGAGTGCCTTTATTGTTAAAAATAAAATATTAGGGTCTCAAAGGAAAAGATACATATAATATAAGGACTAAAATGATATTTTACTTGATATAAAAGTTTATCACTTTCTGCACAACCTTAAGTCTGGCTTTGACCAACCATAAAATGGGCCGATAATTGGGCCAATAGTGTTACTAGCTAGTACGGGCTCAAACCGGCTGTACCGTCTGGTCCGGTCTGGCCTTAATAACACTACAACCAGAACCTTCTTGATGACCATTACCTATTTCATGACTTCATTTTCCGTCATTTGTTTCCTCTTGGGGGAGTTCAAACTTCTTAACTGGGAGCTCAACTATTTAGCCCTCTCATCTACCATTGTTAGCAACCGATTATCCCTCTTCGTCATGGTGACAACAAATTGCTCAGATTCAGAATACTACACAAATTAACATGCTACTACGGAGATCATAAAGAACGCTAGGCTTAACATATATAGCGTTTGTTGTAGGTGCGTTTCTGGTGCTTCATTGCAGGTTAAAGTTGTTATTAAAGAGTATCAACCAAGAAGGAGCTCACGTTAAAGATGAGCTTTTCTACTTTGCAATTGTTCTCTATCTTCTATCTCCAAATTTGGCCAAATAATGCAAAAATATTCATGGCGTTTGATCCATTTTTATTTGGCTTGGCTATATTCCAGAAGGACCTCGATCCATTGGAATCGGCATTGATAAAAAAGTTTGATCCACTTCTGTTGGGTTATATTGTAACATTGTCTACAGCTGCTTTTGCTGCAAAAGTTGAGCTTAGTGCCTTATACACTTCACTTGATTCCTATGTAAAATCTCAAATCATATCTGCTGCAACAATAGTCGTGTCCAGGTTTGGTGTTGTTGGTATACTATACCTTTGCTCTATAACAAAATCTCAGACAAGAAGTTAATGGCATAAGAAACTATAGGCTCACAAATCTTAGACCTGAACTGCTTCAGTTAGACCTTAAACTATTATAATTTGCCTAGTTTAGGCTTGGAACTTTAAAAACCAAGTTATACGTTAATAGAAAAAAGTTTCAAATAAATCAAATATAGGTATGCTAGTATTAAAACCATGGTTAATTCCCTATGCTTCCACGCACTTATCTCAAATTCAAGCCTTCCTTCTCCATTTCCCTGTACCTTAACTCCCGTTATGAATTCCGAGTTAAAAAAAAAAAAAAACCATGATCACTACTAGCTATTTAGGTTCATAGTGAGATAAAAACTATCATTAATTTTGGTATTATTTTATAAAAATTCAAACTTAATGTATTATTAAGCCAAACAGCACTAACAAAAGGACGATCTTCTTTTTTTTTTTTTAATGATTAAAAATAATTCATTATTTTCATTTTTTCTAATTAATTTTTTTTTATCTAGAACTACATCTATTTAAAAGCTAATGCCCTATATAATTAATAATCACTTGAATACAATTTTTTAAAAATTAATTAATTTTTTTATAAATTTTTTCTATACCCAACCAGGAAAAATAAAAATTAGTAAAAAATCACTATTAAGTACACAAGTTTTTCCTGTAATTTTTTAAAGCTTTGAAAGTAATAAAAAAATTTGAATTGAGTTAAATTAATAAACTAAAATTAATAAATTTTTTCAAAATTATTATACTCGAAATATAAATTTATCAAATAATTTTAAAGTATTTTTTAATTACTGATTGAAATGCGAAATAAATACATAATAATTGGAGAGTTATTTTGTTTTAAAAATGAAGAATCTTTTTAATAAAAATTTAAGATAAAATTTAAAAAATTCTTGACATCATAATTTTTTAGTAGTATGCCATTGAAGATTAATTCACAACATTATTAAAGAAATATTTATAAGTTATTGTGTATGTATTGCATTGCCCAACCTACTAAGCTCATTCTATCGATTCTAGCCAACCCTTCGAGGGGAAAGTATTATAGTAGCCACATTAAACAATAACAAACACATGGTTAACATAATTTACTTGAATTTTATGATTTAGTTTGATTATCATCCACTGAATTTGAATCTTCTAAATGAATTATTTTATGTAGTGAATCAGATAATTCAATTATTGTGATTATTGATTTAGTTCTTGGTTCAGTTCAAGATTCACTAGTTCACTAAAATTCAGCATTTTCAAAACAAAAAATAAATAAAATAATTTTTTAAGCTTAATTAAAAATGGGTAGTTAAGTAGTTTGAGATTTTAATTACATATTAAGATAATTCGAATTGTATTTACATATATATTTAAGCTTAAAAACGTACTAATTGATTTTTTGTATTGGTCCGTCTTTTTTTCCTTTTTTTTTATATTTTTATTTTTTGGTGTTCAAAATTTGTAATGAGTGTGTTAGAAGGAAATCAACAATAAAGAGCATATTTTCAGGCTCAAACTCATTACCCAAGGTCGGAAGCTACTACTAACTTAAGATAAGACCGTCAATAAGCAAAAGCCCAAGTTTGGGTCTTCAAATATTATCAACACCTTAACAAAAACCGTGCAAAAGACTGTTTTGTTAAGTATATCACAGTTTTGTTCAGGATTTGTTGCACAACCACCTCCCATATTTTTCTGCCATTTATTTTCCTTAGGGTGACTTTGTAACAACAACTTGTTGCAACAAATACAATCTTGGCATGTCCATCTAGTTTTTTAAACACCTAAAAACAAAAACCTTAAAATGCTTTGCAATTCTCTAACCTTAATCTAGTCACAAATAACCGAAAAGGTTAGACAACTAACCAATGCCTCTATATAAAATGCACATTCCCATTTCTTTCCTTCCATAAAAAACATAAATTCTTCTTCTTCTTCTTCTTCTTCTTTTTCTTCTTCTTCTTTATTACTAAACCCAAAACAAATAGCAAGGGGAAAAATGGAAAATGTTACTTGGGTGGTAAAGGAAACATGCATCGATTTTCCACCCCGGGTCAACTCACCTGGTTGGCTAGGGATTCCTCATAACTCAAATCACTTCGACCAGTTGATGGAATACTCAGGTCCTAGACTCTTATTCCAGATGGTTGTCATCCTCATCATATCCCAGTTGCTCCACTTTATACTCAAGCGCCTTAATTTCCCGGCTTTTCTCTCACATATTATTGTAAGTATTTTACTTTATTAAAATAAATAAAAGATTCTTTATAATTTACTTAAATTAATGTTGACATGAATTCATCCATTTCAATGTTGATTTATGGAGAAATTTATGATCAAATGCTTTAGAAAGTCATCAAATTAGATTATACTATTATGACACTCTATCACCTAGACCAATGCATCATACTTGCCTTATTCTCAATAAAGCACGTCATTTAAGGGCCCATCATGGACTACTACATTAGCATTCTTGATCTTCTATTGCTTACATATGACTTTTAAACTCATTATTATTGAAAAATTACAGGCTGGTATAATAGTGGGCCAAACACTTCTCAAGAGCTCTTTACCTAAAAATGCAAAATCTCCAGAACTATGGTTAGACAACGTCCAAGTTATGGAGACATTGGCGTCCTTTGGCTACATGTTTTTCCTCTTTCTAAATGGGGTGAAGGTTGACCCAACCATCATTCATAAGAGTGGACATAAGCCATTCTGCATTGGTGTTTCCTCTCTTGTAATTCCCATTGCATTGGATTTGGGATTGCACTTAAAAAACAGAGGTAACATCATCACAACAAGAAGCTTCTTCATGACCATCACATATTCCATGACTTCTTTTCCCGTTATCCATTCGCTCTTGAGTGAGTTTAAACTTCTTAACTCAGAGCTCGGTCGTCTAGCGCTCTCATCTGCCATTGTTAGTGACCTATTATCTCTTATCCTTATGATAGCCAATAACTTGCTTGAACTCGGAATACTAAACAAACATGCTACTACAGAAATCATAAAAAATATCGGACTTAACCTAGCATTCATTCTAGGCACATTGGTGGTGCTTCGTTGTGGCTTAAAGTTGTTATTAAGGCATACCAATCGAGAAGGAACTCGAGTTAAACATGAGCTTTTCTACTTTATAGTGATTCTCTACCTTTTATCTCCATACTTGGCCAGATACTGCAAAATATTCATGGCATTTGGTCCATATTTATTTGGTTTGGCTATTCCAGAAGGGCCTCCATTGGGATCGGCATTGATTGAAAAGTTTAATCCACTTGTGTCGGGTTATGCTGTAATGTTATTTACAGCTACATTTGTAGCAAAGGTTGACCTCAATGCCTTATTCATCTCACTTGATTCCTATATGAAAGCGCAAATCACATCTGCCGTAACGACAGTTGTGTTCAAGTTTGGTGTTGTTGTTATACTACCCTTGCTCTATAATATGCCAGTAAGGGACTCTATAGCTCTTGGAATCATCCTTTGCACCAAAGGCGTTGTCGAGCTTGCTACATATGGTTTCATGAGTGAAAACCTGGCAAGTATATCTAACTCTATAACTTATGGTTGTTAACACATGGACATTAACTTATATGCCTTTGTTTTGTTGAATGTTACAGCTTATATCTCGGGAAATGTTAGCATTCAACACAATCTTGGTGGTTATAATTGGAAGCATGGGACCGATGTTACTAATGTATGTGTATGATCAATCACAGAAATTTACAAGTTACCAGAAGCAAAGCATAATGAATATAGGCTTAAAGGATGAGCTTCGCATACTTGCTTGCATTCATGTTCCTGCTAATGTTACATCCACCACCAATTTACTAAATAATTGGCAACCCAAGAAGGATAACCCCCTTAAGGTGGATGTCCTTCATCTGGTAAAGCTTCAAGGTCAAGCTACACCGCTCTTCATCGCACATCAAAAGAAAGGCAAAGTAGCTGCAATTGGCAAATCATATTCAGAGAATGTGGTACTTGCTTTTGATCACTTGGAAAGACAAAGTGATGAAGCGATAACAACAAATGTGTTCACTGCAGTTTCCCCAATTTTATTAATGCATGAAGACATTTGCAATCTTGCTCTAGACAACCTCACCTCTTTCATTATTCTTCCATTTCATAGGCGAAGGTTCATCGATGGAACTATTGAATCAGAGGATTCAGCCATAAGAAACATCAACTGCAATATCTTGGAAAAATCCCCCTGCTCTGTTGGCATACTTATTGATGGAAAAAGCTCATTTGCCACAAGTCCTCAAACATTTGATCATTTGTCCCAATATAAGGTGGCAATGATCTTTTTAGGTGGGGGTGATGATCTTGAGGCCTTAATGTTAGCCAAGCGATTTACACAAGATTTGTCAACTAAGTTGACTGTATTTCATCTAAAAAAGAATGACACTTCTAATGTGGACAATAGAACACTCAACCATGTGTATGATGATGAAGTTCTTAAGGTGATGGCTAAGGATGATCAAAAGGTTAGCTTTGTGGAGCAAGAGGTGAGCGATGGGCCAGAAACTTCTGATTACTTACGATCTGTGGTCAACCAATTTGATCTTGTCATTGTGGGAAGAAGGTACAATGTTGAGGATGAGGCTCAAACACAAGGGTTAAAAGAATGGAGTGAATTTCCAGAGCTTGGAGTTATTGGGGATTTGCTTGCTTCAGAGGATTTTAATGGCCAAAATTCAATTTTAATTGTACAACAACAGCGAACTTTTCACAAATAGAATGTAACTTTTAGCCATCAAGCTATAAAACATAATTTTTATATCATCACTTACTATTCATTTTCCACATTTTAATTAAGAAATTTATGTATGTTTGTCACTTGTTAGATAAATAATATATTTTAGGGTATTTTATTGTTACCCATAATCTTTGCATGATATTACACTTACTCCTTAACATTTGGAAATATACACATACTCCTCTTTTTAATGTCTTCTGTCAGACATTTGGTAGAGTTATTGTTTAACTGAAGCTATTTATGACTACTTAAAACATGTATTTGATTCTTATATTGCCTCTAAGGTAGTTGCACATGGTAATTGAAGGAAAAATAAAGCATAAAAAGAAAACAACACAACACATAAAAGAACAACAAATTTCCCAATGCACACCATGAATAATGAATTCTCTATAAAACCAAGCAAAAAAGACAAAAACTGGATTTAAGGAAGAGGCGAAAAAGAAGAGCTCAAAGGGAGAGAATTGAAAACAGAACCTTTAGCACTATATTGCCCTCAAAATTCTTTATTATTCCAATGGATTGGATTCATTGGTTGTTATTAATAAGCGGCTATTACTGCAACATACCTAAACAAGAAAACCCAGCAAGCTACAAAAAAATCAATTGGCGGCAAAGAGCCATGGAAGCAGTTGGCGATGAAGGCTATTGGGTAATCAGCGTTGGTAGTCAGGGTAGTAAATAAGCCACCTCAGTTCAAGGAAGTAGATTCGGAAACTCTATTTCCAGAGGTTTGAGAGGGAAATTGTATAGGATTTCAAGAACAATATAAGGTTCCAAAGTAGTGCAGTGGCAATGCTTTTGGAGGTTGCGGCAATTTAGATGCAATTTGATGGGTTTTTTCCTTCTTTCTATTCAAGTTCTAGGTGATGTTTGATGAGCATGTAGATGTCAACTGCCGCCTTGACCAATAAACGCCCTTTATTGTATTCCACCTCTGGATCCATGTCGAGATTGAAAATCCATTTCACCACACTTGGTTTCACATAGCCCGCTGCCATATAGAAAGTGATTAAATCACTAGCATTATTATGGTGGTTTTGCTGGCATTGGTGCAGGCGAGGAGTTGTACGCATGGCTTGGAGCTGAGGCTAGAGGTGACGAGCAGAAGTGTACAATAGCTAGGGTCTATGGCATCGATGTCGTGCTAGTCATCCTCGAAGGAAAATAAGCAGGTAGGTGACGAGAAGAAGTGTACAATAGCTAGGGTCTATGGCATCGATGTCGTGCTAGTCATCCTCGAAGGAAAATAAGCAGGTAAAGGCTTGGTCATTGGCCTTTTTGGCAATTTTGGTGAGAGAGAAATTTAGGATTAGGTTTTGAAGGAAAGGAAAATAGGGATTTTGTCAAAGGATTATGTTTGAATGAAAGTTTGAATAAAGTTCATTTGTTGGTTTTGGTTCAGAAATGAGTGAAGTTCATTTTTTTTTAGTTTGGTTTGATCGAGGTTAGAAGGAGAAAACAAAGGAGATGGTTTTTGAAATGAGTATAGTTGGTGTATTTTAGAAGTTTAAGGGATAAAATTATTGATTAGAAAAATTTAAGTGCAAAAATTGTTATTTTATATTTATTTTAGTATTAATTAATGCCAAAATTGTCCTAAATTTATGTTTGGGCCGTTTGAGGTGTCATGTATCTATTTTGCTTGAGTTTATGGGCCAGTTTCAAATTTTTTCCTTGAATTTTTTTCAACACTAACGAAGATCGTAGATAGAAGGGCAATTTCACTAGAAAATGTTACTTTAATTTTACTTTTGTAATGTTAGATAGTTTAGGGAACTGGATAGCAAATTATGCATGCTGATGGATGAGAAAAGTAGATGGAGGGGTTGAAGAAGGGAAATCTGGGGGAGGAAAGATGGGAAAGATTTGGGGTTTCAAATGGGAGAGATTTAGATTCCAGACCAAAAAACTTGCCAGCCTCGTCATCTTCGTCACTTTCCCATCTCTTCTAGCTCTCTGTTTCTCAACGCCTACACCGAACCCATCAATGACATGCTGTTGACTCTGTTTTCCTGCTTGAGAATGGGCTTGAACAAAACCCAGACAAAGTGATTGACCTTTTTTGTGTTTGAATTCTTTATGGGTCCTTTCCATTTCTTTGTTTGAATTTTGTTTTCTGGAATTAGGGTTTCTAATCTGGATTTTTTTTGTTTTATGGACTTAAGATTAGTTGAACGAATCAACTGAGAAATGTGAGATTTTGATGGGGTGTAAACGTTAGTTTTCGTATTCCATGGTTTAAAATTATTGATAGAGAAATTTAACGACCAAAATTGTAATTTTGTATATATTTTAATATTAATTAATGTCACATCACTAATTTTTATCTAATTTAACACTGAAATTGATAAAAAAAGATACAATTAGGATGCATTAGGTGAGGTAGGATATTTCCAATAAAATAACCTTAAGGTGGAATGCCTGTTTAAGATACAAAAATAAATTAAGGGATCTGAAGTTAGAATTTACCCTATGTTGATATGTCATATTTATATATATTTGAATTTTATATATGTATATATAGCACTATTCTGTCCAAAATTTAAAACCTTTGAGAGGTCTCGTTCACTTTTCACATACCCTTCCTTTTCTTTCACTTTTCACTCCCATCCGAAATTCTCCATTCCATATCCAAACGCATTGCCGGGGAAGTTGATCTCATCGGCTTCCGATCCGTCTGCTCGTCGTGACGCTCCTCCTGCCCTCTCCGAACAGATCCTCCACGCTATTTTCATCTTCCAGGGACAAACAGAGGACGGTGCGAATACTCTTTCTCTATTGAAACAAGAAGTGTCTTCCTTGTCAGATCGCTCCATGGCGGCAATTCTTGGCTGCTCAAGTCACATACAGGTTTCGATTGAAGAAAAAGCCTATATTGTCCATTATCGGCCTACGAAATTGTCTCTCCTCTCAGAAACAGAGTGTTGGATCTGTCGGACTTCAGTGTTCTTGAGTTGGGTCCGGAATATGTCGGCTTCACAACCACTTACATTGATCATCCGTTGGAACCCCAGACTAGGAAACATATGGATCGAGTTGCTGTAATCCGCACGGGCACCGACAACTGTTGTTTCGCCCTGCTTGCTCGCCATTTCCATGGAGTTCTGGCGCTTTTCCGATCTGGAGATACTGAGTTGACTGTGCTAAGGAACATCCATGGGGTTACAGATCTAGCATCCTTCAATGGCAAGTTTTATGCAGTTGACGAACAAGGAAGGACTCTCATGGCTGATCAATCTGGAAACTCGAGCCTGCTTCATCAAGTAATCACTTCTGGAGCTAGTGACTGTATATCAAGGTTCTTGCTAGAATCTGATAGTGAGATGCTTCTGGTCGAAATGGATTCTTCCACCATGGACCCACAAGAAGGAGGGCTTCGGTTACAGATTCACAAGCTGGACGTGGAGGGAAACAAATGGGATGAGGTGAAAAGTTTGGGAGTTCGAGTTTTGTTTCTTGGAGAAGTTGGGTTCTTTTCTGCATCAGCTTCTCAACTCGGGTGGCCTAGAGGTAATTTCATTTATGTCGGCACCGGCTCTACGAAAATACAGAAATCTGAATGATGAGGAGTTGGGCTTGGGGAATTATGGAGGTAGCAGAAGCAACTACGTGTATGATTTCGAGAAGGGCAAAATTACTTGTTTGGAGAATTGCTCGGCTGAGCTCAACTTATTCCGGCCACCTGAAATATGGTTTGCAGCTTCTGCTACACCCCAAAGCTCGTCCCACGCCGCCTATTGCAATCCATAAAAACCCAAAAGGCAGAATTTTGGGCACACGAAAAGAACGATATAAGATTTTAGAATTGTATGTTAGTCTTTCCGTTTTCAGTTTGGTGCAGAAATCATTGAAGGCTACACCTTCCTAGTGCAGCACCTTCACTTCCACACAAAATCAATGTGTTCAGGGTTCCGAACAAGATTTGCTTTATTTTTGTGGCAACTTAGCAGAGTGGGCTTAAAAAGAAAAGGTTTTAATTTCGATTGTAGGGTCCCAAATCAATGTGATGATGTGCTTTTTTGATATTGTTGAGTTGAGGTTTGCCCCTTCATCTGATCTCTACTGGTCTTCTCTATTTCTATTTTACCTTATCTTTAGCTCATATTTCTCTTGTTTGTTCAAGGGTTCAAGGGTTCGATCTTCTGCCTCAAGGAAGGCTTTGGTATTGTTGTCGTAATATACCACCTTTGGTCCAATCCCATTATCATTTTTGTTATTTACTTGGAGCATTAAAAAGAAGTCCAAATTGGACTTGAAATCCAATATCGAATTGAATTAGTTGAGCCATGTGATGTCGCAATAAAAAAGCCTGTAATTGGCGTTTTTTTGTTCAGAACGCCCGGACGAATAAGAGACGAGGACAAAAATTGCGAAAAAGCTCGCAATTTGGTATTCGACAGGTTCGTTTCGGTGGTAATTTTTTATTCACTGATTTTGTAACTTGGGAGCGTCATTCTCTTGAGTTTGCTGAGTATTAGTTAAGAAGTATGAAAAAATTACAAAAAACTTCCTAAAGTTTGGCCAAATGTTGGATTTTGTCCCTCTTATTTTAAATATCTACAGTTTTTCTCATCATTTGCTTCAAATATCTACAATTAGCCTGTTTCAATGTTAACTCGGTCACTCACCGTCACCAAAGAAAAGAGAAAAAGTCATGTTACCTCCCTAACTTTTCCCCCCAAATTTCTACATCTAACGAAAAATAAAATTTACTAGGCTAACGATTTTCATTTTATCCATCTCTCTTCCTCTTTCCCCTTCATTACCCATACTCTTTCCCCCTCTTTCCTTCCCCCCGGTGCCCTTCTCCCCCGGTGCCCTTCTCCGCCCTCCCTTATCTCGGCCTCTTTCCTCTCCTCTTCTTCTTCGTCTCCCTCCTCTCCTCTTTGTCTCCATCCTCTCTCCCTCCTCACCTCCTTGACGCCCTCTTTTTGATCTTCGCTCTCTTCATCAAAATCGCCGACTCGATTGGCTGTTTGTTCATGGTTCGTCGTGCTCCATCGCTCGAAACTGCCAGCCATCAATTTGAAGCCAGATTTCGATTCGTTCTCACACCACTATTTGAAGCGGCTTATTCTCTTCAGCCTTTCCCCAATGACCGAACCCTCATCTGCCTTGGACAAGTCTTAAAGTTAGGCTTCTTCTCCCTTAGTAACTCCTTCAACTAGTTCGTCGGTATCTGGTACAAGGACCTACCTGTTCAGACCGTCATCTATGTTGCTAACGGAGATAGCCCGCTTTCCAATTCCTCAGTGGTCTTCAAGCTCGATGGCCGGAATATTGTTCTTCTCAACCAATCCCAAAATCCAGTCTGGATAATCAACAACGTAACACAGGTTGTCTGGGTCACTAACGGAGATTCCAACACCGCCGATGACTTTTCAACGAGAGCTTACTCTTTCAAGCTCGACTTCCATGGATTCTCAAAAGTTTTTCTCTGGGATAAATAGATTATGTGCTACCGAAGCGCTACATAGGCCATTGCTCTTCGACCCATCAAACCCTTCAATCCGGCCGCAAGCCTAACGGAGAGAGAAGGACGAATGATTTCGAATCGTGCAGATTCACCGAAAACTATAGAAGCTTCGATTGTTAATGATAGAAGTGAATTGAATGAGAGCTCAATGATTTTGAATCGGAAACCGGAAACTGGAGAACTGATTTTGCTTAATCTGTTCTAAGTTCCTGGTTAATTTTTTTTTCAAACTAATTGGTTTGATTTTAACGGATTTTAGTGGTTAGGGGCAAAATTTTTAAGTAAGAAGTCTATAAGGGCAAAGTCAGTTATTTTTATGTTTTTATGTTAATGGTAAATGATGGAGTTAAATTACTAGGGGATAATTATAAGTATTTGAAATAGGAGGGACAAAACCCGAGATTCGGCCAAACCTCAGGGATTTTTTTTTATAGTTTTCCCAAAGAATGTTTTGGATCTTTTGGTGTGAGTTATTTTTTAGAAATCTTAGAGTGTTGAATTTTAGATTTTCCCCAAATTATGATAATAGGGTTCAAGTTTAGGTAATAACTTTATCTGTGAAAGTTGTACTATTTTCCTAATATTGGATTTTATTGTCAGATTGTCCTATAATTTTTCCCTTTACATTGGATGATTTTTTATGTATATTGTATATCTCAATTTGTTTCTATTTAGTACTATTTCTAATTATTTGTGCTTGATTATAATTTATTGACTTAAATATTTATTAATTATATTTTATGGATTTGATGACAATTATTTTAGGTCCATCCAACAGGTATGAAAACGTTGGAGCATCCATCTATATATAATACCAAGGGAGAAAGGGTTCGCAAGGTGGTGACATCTGTCCCTTTAGTGGCGGGTTAATGATAGTCCCTTTCTGGTTGGGTGTCTGTCTCGGATAGGGTGTTCTCTTCGCAATGGTGGCGGTTTGATCTTCGTGTAGACATGTTATGGGAATAATTCACAGTGGGGCCCTCTATTGTATGTGTTTTCATAGTTCGGTCATTCATTATCGAAAGTTGTCAATAATAATCTTATGAAAGATTGCTCCACAGCGAAGTTGTTCTCATCCTTCAAACCTGTTTATGTTGTTCTCTGGTAATAATGTAGACATGTCTACGCTTTTCACTGTTTGCTTTTCAATTATTCCACATTGTTGTGTGATTTAGATCGGGTCTGTTTGTACTAGTGAGAATTTGGGGGAGTTATGAGTTTGAAGTGTTCTTTCTGGGATAATTGAAATGATAGTACTGAGGAGTCCATTTATTTGTGTTTGGGCCTTTTATTATTGAAACGGAGCAGGTTGAATAGCTTGAGATTGTGTCTCCGGGAGGAGGGTTTAGCTGGCGATTGATAATCCGTGGGAGTATAATTATTTGTGTTTGGGCTCATGATGATGATGATGATGATGGTAATGGGAATTAACAGGCTCCATAATAATAATGCTAAATCCTCTTTGGGTGGAAAAAAACGTTTGAAAATCCGGAGATTAAGACCAACTAATTAATTGCTCTCTTTAGCTCCCAGTGGCTGCCCCTCTAGCTAATCATTCACCGAAGAAACAGTTCTCAGGTGACACTCACAAACCTTCTCTGCTTGCTTTTCAGCTTAGCCAGCCATTTTACTCATTCCCTGCACTTCTTTTGCCATTTCAAAAGTGGCCTCGAAAAGAAAAGATCTACTTCTACTACATATTTTGAGAAAAGATCAAGTATTATTATTATCATTGTGAATCGGATGAAAGTGTAATTACTATTGGATCATACACCTATGCACTTGACTATATATCAAAAATATTTTACTCATATATCAAAATATTTTTGTGAAGCAGATGAACTGAGAAAGCAAAACAAAAAAAAAACAACAACAACAGAAAAAGCAAGTCAGCGAAGTGGAACATGAGAGATCTACCTTACCGTCTACTCCTATGCACTTGACTCTGTAATAAATAATATAAAAGAATGTAATACTTTCAAATATTGACAATAAATGTAAAACAGTTCTATTGTTCAGAATATGTCAGATACAATAATGTGATATACTACTCACTTTTTGACACACAACTTCCCCTCAATACCTCACTTAGACATCAAGGTATAATTGCACCCTGTTGCGGAGCACGGGCACTTTATACCCAAGTCTCAAAGAGATTCACTATTAATTAACTTACAAAACTGTTCCTACAATGCTTAAAAAATTATATGTAAAACAACTATTAACATTTATAGTTACATGTACGAGTATTTATATGTAAAGATATGAACATATATAATTATTTAGTAACGTATGGATCTCTCTGTGTTTGTATGAAGTATTGACATATGTGATGTTAATAACTCTTGTAGGATGATTACAAGATTAGGCCAATTGCTTAGAAGTTAAAACTCAAGCAACATGATTCAAAGATAATTATTTAATTTGTAATGTATAACTATCTCATGGTTTTTAACTTGGGAGAAATAGCGGCAATACCATTAATGTTTGCTCTTTGGAGCAAATATGCTACCATTGTTCAGACTTGCTTCAATATCTACCACCAAATACCAATGTTTTAAGTATTGGTGCAAGTATCGTATGCCACCATTGCTTTCGAATTTGAGCAAAACGACCATGATGACAATTGGAGTCCCTTATTTCTGTAACTCACACTGGATATGGCTTATTTGAAAAATAACAAACAAGCCGCTAATTTTTGTATCTCAAACAAATATGCACCTGTAGAATTCAAATCTACAATCGTAGCATGACTCCTATACCGCAATTTTCCTTTATTCTGAAATGATTATTACATGTTTTTTACTCGCGATAAATGATTTATTTTATTATTAAAAAAACTTGTCTAATCTATGTAGAACAAGACGTTGAAGCCAGAAAAAAACTCAAACAAGTTGAATTAAATAATAAATTTAACCCAAAATCTCACTCAAATTTTGTTCTTCATGGCTTAATTTCTCTAGCTACCTGTGTATGACGAGAGATGATTTTATTCTCCTTAGTACAATAGGAATAATAGCCCAATGTTAGGAGATATCAACTTTCCTTCAGAAAGATGTAATTGCACTTGGAAAGATTTCTAAGGTTTTTAGACTGTTACCAATCCTAATATTGTTTAATCAAATCGAAAGACTATAGTTTGATAAATTAAGTGAATCAAGCATGAGTTGTGATGAACCATCCTCTATTTTGTAATTGGGCACAGTAAATGAAAGACTCCCTGGAATCTGATAACCACATCACTATTCCATAGTTAAGCTCCTCTCCCAAAACTTTCTTCTCCATTTCTATGAAGGGTGCTCGAAACTTTGCTTAAGAAATGGGGATGGCCGGTTCCTTACCACTCCAACTTATAGATGTTAATTTCGTAAGAGTTTATGATTTTAAAAGAGAAAAAAAAAATTTAGATGGGGTGAGTTTAATTTGCATTAATTTCAAAGCATTATTATGAATTATTCTTATATAAAGTAATTATTTTCCCAAGTTATCAATTTATTAAAATTTTTCTTCTTAACAAGTCAAAAAACAAAACTTAAGATATTTTTTGTAAAATGTAAAAATAATAGAAATATTTATTTTTAAAAAATATTGTAAAATTACTTTTTGAATTTCATAAGTATAGAATTTTAATAAACTGATAATATTAGCAAATAATCAATTTATATAAGATTAATGCATTAAAATTAACGCAAACTGAATTGGTCCATAATACACATTTAATGGTCCATTTGCCGGAAAATATAACATTAGTAGCACATTGGCACCAACTGGAAAACTGATGACATATTTGCTTCAATAAGCATATAGTAGTGGTATTTTTTGGCAATTAACTTCAAGTTGCAAAGAATAATGAGAAACTTATAATTACCCCTTGAGGTATTCCCTAACCTACAGTTTTTCCTCTTTTTTTTTTTCTAGAAATCTACACTTTACCTCCTATATTTTTTACACTGTATGATAACAATTTTTAAAACTACATTTAAACTATATAATAATTATGTTCCAGTAATTTCAATCTCTCTAATATTTTTTTATAGTTAATAAATATTTTAAATTATTATTTTTTCCTTTCTACAACTATATTTTTCTCCTTGTTAGTATTTTTTAAAGGTTGGTTGGCTGTTAAAAAAATTAAAAAAATCTTGAAATTACTAGAACATTATTATTATATAGTTTAAAATAGGGTTTCAGAAGTTATTATCCGACATTGTAAAACAAATAGGGGTAAAGCATAAGATTTTTAAAATAGTGGAGCAAAGTGTAGGTTAGACCAAACCATAGGAGTTTTTGTAATTTTGCCAAGAATAAATGGGGAAAGAAAAAGGAAAAGGAAAAGTTGTACTTCAGTTTCCTGTACATGCAGTAACCTTTTTCTTTCGTCTTTAATGTCGGGAATATATGCATCCTTTAAATGTTCTTCAATAATACTATTTTTTTTCACTTTCAGAAAAATAAGAATTTTTATATTTTTGTTTTTCTTTATTCCATTTTCGATGCAATTTTCAGTTGTAGGTGCCCATTTTCAATCTATAGCAATTGAAAATTGTAGACAGCCAATTGAATCATTTTGTGCAGATTTCGTTTTCATAATTGTTTAGAATATGTAGAAAGCTAAAGGTCACAGTGCGGCAACAACCCCCAACTTATATGAAATATATGAGCTAGTCCCTAAGCTTGGATTCAGTGAAAAGAAACCCTTAAACTTATGATAATAAGGTGACTTAGTCCACTTTGCGTCACGTTAGCCATTCTTCCATGGGCTGAATTACACTATTAGCCCTCAGCCATGTTTAGTTGTTAAATTTCCTTTCTAAATATCTATACCTATAATTTAGTAACTTAAGTTGATGTTTACTTTATTTCATAATATAAAATATCCATCCTAATATTTTTAATTTTTTATCAGTTTCTATCCATAAAAAAATTGGGTGCTTTGTTTTTCATGTATATTTTTTTTATAAATTGACAATTTGAACAATAGTCACTTATATAGGAATAATGCACAATAATATATATCCTATCATCATCATCATCATAATCATTATTATTATTATGCAAAATCATGAGTTCTTTTATGATTTTCTCCTTTTTAATCAAGAGAATGTGAAAATTTTATTAGAAAATGAATTCCTTATAAAGAAATTCACAAGTGATAACAAAAAGATGAAGTATTAACCTTTAAATAATATTAAATTCACATAAAAAGATTAAAAATGAAAATAATTATCTAAAAATTTGTCTAAATGTTGCCCTACTTAGATCTTAAATGACAAATCAACTACATATACCTAAAGCTAAACAAAAGAATGCACTGAAACATTAACAAAAGCAATATTTGTACAAATATTTTATTGAAAAAATTGACAGTACAATGCAAAGAAATTAAACAATTAGAAAAAAAAAAAGAATCTTGTCAAAAATTTTCACAAATTGCATACAAAAATCTTGTTTAAATTCAAGGTATCAATATATGATTTGATAAATGGATAGCTAGTTATTGGATACAAAGAAAAAAAAAAAAATATACTACCTATAGATTGCATGGGTCATGTACTCTATGTCAAGAAGGAAAGTGGTATTATTTAATTAAAAGACTAATATAATTCATATTAAAAACATATGAAAAACAAATCACCTGATTTTTTATGGACATGAACTAATAAAAAATTAAAAATATTTAGTTGAATATTTTATACTATGAAATGAAGTAAACATCAACTTAAGTAACTAAATTATAAAATATCTAGAAAGAAAACTAAATAACTAAATGAGTCCATTCCCAGGAGCCAATAGTGTAGTTTAGCCCATGAAAGTATAGCTGATGTGCCGTAAAGTTAACTGAGTTATCCTACTTTCACAAGTTTGAGAGCTTCTCTTTGCTAAGTTTAAGTTCTATTGGCACACTTTGGCCGAAGGTAGATGTGTTAAACGTGGGAAAGATTACAGTACCCTCTCTCTTAAAGCTACGGGCTGTGTAACAGATGCACGCACATGGATGATAGTGCACCATGTGGTCCATGTCATTTTTAGCCGAGTCTACATATATATGTGTACAACTCCAACCCCTGGCCCCAAATTCTTTCAAATCTCCATCCGCCTTGTCTTTTATTCTCGGTAACTTCTGTTAAAATTTGGATACCAATTTAGATTAAGCTGGTCAATTTATCATCATTGTTCCATTCCACCTGACTATTTTTAATCATGCTCATCTATTTTTTTTTTACTATTTTCTTGTTTTTACTTTACAAAAATCCGTCACCATAATTGATAGCAGTATCCTTTAGTACATTTTAAAATTGATGGCTATGAGAATAATTTTGAGGGTTCAAATTATGAATAAAGTGATAGTGTCATTTTGTTTCTTCCTTTCTTCAAGTCATTGATAGTGTCATTTTGTGGTTTCCTTTTTTCAAGTCATCATTCAAGTTACATTGTTAAATAGTTTATTAGTCCAATTTTATGTTGGTTTAGTAGTTCAAGCATGTTTTGGGTTGTTAGTGTGTTAGTTTGTTTTTTCTGTTAGTGTTATTGGTCTATATCCATCAATCTATATTCTTGACTACAGGATATGTCAAGTACATTTAATAAAGATTTATTCTCGTTCCTGTAACATAGAAACGGGAAAATATGCAAGACCTATAATTCAATCAAACACCCCCAACCTCTCAGTGTTGTATTTCATTAGTCGATAATGTATGTCCGATCTTTTTATAAAAATAATTCATTGGTAGTTGATTGTTGATACAACGAATCAAGTAGCTGCTATCCATTCAAGGGGTGGTGAAAACAAGTTGTGCTCAGCAGAGCAATTCTCCAAAAGACTAACTTCACCCTTCTCCAAATCATACACATGGATGCATTTCTTACCTCCGTCTCTTCCACAGAGCTTAAATTCTCCATAAACCTCTCTCGAGCTGGTAGCAAAATAGATGAAATTCCCCCTCGGCCACCCGAGTTGTGAAGCTGATGCAGAAAAGGACCCAACTTCTCCTAGAAACAAAACTCCACCTCCCAAATTCCTGACTTCATCCCATTTGTTCCTCTCCACGTCCAACCTGTGCAACCGAAACCGAACCTCCTCCTTGTCATCTCCTTCTGCACCAGAACCGTCCATTTCGACCAGCAGCAATTGGTCACCAGATTCCACCAAAAACCTTGATCCATCCCCACTAACTTCAGAACCAAGATGATCAAAGATGGTCAAGTTTGCATATTGATCAACCATGAAAGTTTTCCCTTTTTGATCGACTGCATAAAACTTCCCATTGAAGGATGCTACATCCGTGACCCTGTGCGTGTTCCTGAGTATTTTCCAATCCTTATCTCCGGACAGGAAAAGCGCAAGATCTCCACAGAAATGGTGAGCAAGCAAGGCGAAGGAATCGCTCCCCGCGCCAACCTTTGTTACGGCAACCCTCTTCACAAGCTTCATCAGCTTGGGTGACAAGCAATGATCCATGAAGATGGTTGTGACGCCGACATATTCATGACCCAGCTCAAGCACTCGAAGGTCCATCAAATCTAGTACTCTGTTCTTGAAGGAACAGAGGATCTTGTCGGCCGAAAATGGACAATGTATCCTCGCTTTCCCGTCGGAAACCGTGCTGGATTTTAGCAGCCAGCACTGGTTGCAATTGCGGGAACTGACGAGGAAGACGCTCCTTCTCTGAAGCGAGAATGAGTAGGCGATGGCGCCTCCATGCTCGGTGCCTGCAGGGAAGTCAGAGAAAAACAGAGGACAAGTGCGGGGAGGGCGGGAGGAGCGCCAGGAGGAGCAGACTGACCGGAACCGTAGGATGTCGAGGTCGCCAGAAATGCATTCGGATATCAAAAGGAGAATGTCGGTTGGGAGTTGGGACCAATCCGCCATGGACATTCAAGTTTTGCCGCGACCCAAGAAATTTTTTGCTTTTAATTCGATGGTGGGAAGTGGGATATAAAGCAGAGAGGAGGCAGGGTAGGTGGAGGACCAAACCGAAACTCAGAACTAACTTTCAAAACCATTTTCTTTTCCAAATCAGTTGTCTTTTACAAGTCGGTAAAAGAACAGATGGACTGTCTGGTTTTACAGACCAAAATGAGAGATGAAGGAAAAGTAGCTTAGAAGAAACTCTAACAGCACATAAGTTAACGTCGTGGTCGGAATCATTCGTTCCTTGAAGGTACCTTGTTTTGTAAGTTACTCTGCCCACTGGAACCTTAATGTCGCTGTGAATATAAAATTGTCGTTGACATTGTCCCAGAAAGAAAAAAAATTAATGGTTTAAGAAAGTTACAATAAATGCAGTATTTACCTAGTTAAATTGAGTATTTTATCGATCTTATTATATTATTTAATAGCACTATATTTTTTGTGATATATAACCTTTTTCAATATTTAAATTAATGATATAATAGTCAAAATATTAATTTAGATTTTCTAATTAAGGAATTTAATATATAATAAAACTTTACACCTCAAAATAGAAATGTGAACAAATAATTCGGAGCAACTTTGAAAACAAACTTTTGGCAAGTACACCTAGGAAGATTGTCAACAAATAAAAATTTGGTAAAATTATTATGTGTTTGTTATATCAAACTATTATTACATAGTTTAAATTTATTGAACAATCATTGCCAAATAGGTTAAATTAAAATTTCATTATTGATAACAGAAAATATAAAAAAGCGCATGTGAAAAAGTTTGTTTGAAAAGTTTAACTAAACCTAAATTTTAAGGCCCCGAATATACATACAAGATGGAAGACTTTAGTTCGTGCCATGCACATAACTATATAAGTCTATTTCATTCGGGTCAAATATGCAGAAATATGGTGGGCATCTATAAGCAAATAATTAACCGAACTGTCTCTAAATAATTTATTCCCATTAATTCCATTAATTTTTACTGAATTGCCTCTAAGTCAAGAGATGCATTAATCATTGCATATCTAATAATTAACCTAAGTTGCGAAATATAATAATTCCTTCTCCTCAAGTTTTTTTTTTTGAAACATTTAGTATTCACACCAGTTAATTTATAATTTATAATTTATAACTTTTTGATATGTTGCAAAAATTTTATACGCAAATCATAATTTAAGGCTGACATATTCTAAATATATTTTTTACGGATTTTTGTAGTGATTAATAATACAAAAAAATTAAACCAAATTTAAATTAAAAAATAAAGTTTGTCCAGAAAATATGAGGCGAGGTAATAGACAATTAAATTAATTAGTTTGAACCTATAAATATTAACCACACCTATTCAAACTTTACAGCTGAGACTGGAAATAGCACAAACAAAAAAAATAGTATATACCAATTAAACGGAGACTTTGGCAATCTCGTATCCGAATGGTTGAATTCCATGATTTCAGCTTTCGTTGAATACTCGTCGAATGTCAATTGTTCCTAATTCATTGAATGTTTCGTTTGGAACAATGTAAACATTTAGTTTTAGAGGTTGGGTAAATTGCACGCATTATCTTAAATTTTTAATTATTATTTCTGTTTTAACTCTAACTTTCACTTTATTTATAATGTGTCCCTAACATCAATAAAATATTTCATTTTGGCCCATTTATTAATGGAAAGCATTATGTTTGATGAAAAACGCCATGTCAACATCGTATTGTAGGGAAAAATACTTACTTTAATCCTTGAAATTTTTACCTTTAACAAATAATCTTGAAAACATTGAAATTTAATAAATAAAAAAAACTCTTCTCCCTTCTCCAATCTCTCTTTTCTCTGCCTTGCAAGTTCCAAGAGATCAATGCCTCATCCATGGCTGCGAGTTTCGTGAGATCGACGCAAATTGAAGCCTCTGGCGGATTGACGTTGGAGATGAGAAAGGGGAAGCGAATCGAGTGAATGAACGGAGGAAAGGGGTGAGTGAATCAAGGATGGAGTATAAGGTTGCCAGAGGATAAGGATGCGGATGAAGGTGGATTTTAGAGTCTGGTGTGGGTACTGTGGCAAATCAGAAAATCATGACGGCGAGGATGCATGAATCGGAAAATTGCGATGAGGGCGAGAACCATTCGAACGGTTACTGGCAACAGGGAACCACAGACGGTGGTGAATTAGGGCACTAGGCAACAGAGGGCTTCAATCGGTCACGGCAAGTGGCCGGATGGATGGACATCATTGATTTCTAGGTTGAGTTGCTTAATTTAGCTCGGCAACGTAATGATTCAGTTTCTTCTTCAAACCCACAACACGAGGAGGGCAAGAGTAGAGAGTTCTGGGAATGGTGAGTGGTATTTTCCATCCAAGATAATGATTTCTGTCTAAAATGGCCCAGAATGAAATGTTTTGTTGAAGTTAGGGATACATTATAAACAAAGTGAAGGTTAAGGTTAGAACAAGGATAAAAATTAAAGGTTAGGAATAATGCGTGCAATTTACCTGTTAGACGTTAGAAAAGTTATAGAATGGTAGATTTTAACATTACAAGTTCATAAAAACCATCCACCATTGTTGATAATTTATTCCAACATATAACACTAATTTTAGACATTCTTTTCAAATGAAGCCAAGGTCTAAAATCTTTCAAATGACTCAAATTTGCCTTTTATTATTTTTAAAGCATGTATTATATGCGTGAATCGGGAAATCACGATGAGGGCAAGAACCATTCGAATGGTTGCTAGCAACAAGGAACCATAGACGGTGTCATATTAGGGCACTAGGTAGCAGAGGGCTTCAATCTGTCACAGCAAGTGGCTGAATGGATGGACATCGTTGATTTCTAGGTTGGGCTTCTTCATTTAGCCTGACAATGCAATGATTCGATTTCTTCTTCAAATCCACAACACAAGGAGGGCAAGAGTGGAGAGTTTTGGGAATGGTAAGTGATATTTTCCATTCAAGATAATGATTTCCGTCCAAAATGACCCAAAATGAAATGTTTTGTTGAAGTTAGGGATACGTTATAAACAAAGTGAAGTTTATGGTTAGAACAGGGATAAAAATTAAAGGTTAGGGATAACGCGTGCAATTTACCCATTAAAGGTTAGAAAAGTTATAGAACGATAGATTTTAACATTACAAGTTCATAAAAACAATCCACTATTGTTGATAATTTATTCCAACATATAACAATAATTTTAGACACTCTTTCCAAATGAAGCCAAGGTCTAAAATCTTTCAAATGACTCAAATTTACCTTTAATTTTTTTAAAGCATGTATTATTTGAACACCGGTACATCTTGAAATAGTGATATGTTGAGATGTCTCTACAGGCTAGCACACACCAGCATATAGGATGAGATGGTAACAACCTACTTTGTGCCATTTTCCCTCTAGTACCAAGATGTACCAACCATACCAGTCGATACGGTACAAAATTCAAAGCCATAGAAATCCCATTTTGTTTGAAACCTTAATTTAGCCTCCTAGGCTAAATCATGCAAAAGCCCTCCAAATTTTTCTTTTTTCTTTTTTATTTACTACCCAATGTCCTAAATCTTCAAAAATAGCCAAAAAATTATCAACCAGTGGAACAGCAATAACAAGCAAAGGAATATCAATACTGACCAAAAGAATAACAATTGTGAAGTGACAAAGGAACACCAACATTGACTAAATGTACAGTAATTGTGAAGAGAGAAAGAAACAACAATATCAATAAAAAAGAATAGCAATATTGATCAAATGAACAAAAATTGTGTAGAAGGTAACAATAATATCAACTAAATGCACCAGTTATACATAAAAAAAAACCCAATTGAATAAACAACAATTTAGACCAAATAAACAGTAATATCGACGAAATGAATAGCAATAGTTAATAAACAACAATATTTTTTATAATCAAATAAACAACAATATTAACAAAAAAAAAAAAGCAACGATCTTAAGTTGGACCAATAATATCAACTAAATAAACAATATAATAAGATAAAATGAATAGCAATATCAACTAGACAAATAAGAAATGACAGTTTTGATAAATATGACAAAAAAGCTACCCACTCTCATTCTCTCTCTCAATTATATGTATGTATGTCACTACTAACAAAAAGGGGTTTTAGCGATAGATATTAGTCGCCGCTAAATCAGATGTAGCGACGGCCAACTATCACTAAACTAGCCGTGATTGATTCATTCACCGCAAATAACTTAGTGACAATTGCGGTCGCTAGTTAGTAATGGCCAGCCTTCACAAAGGCAACAGTCACTAATTTTCCGGCACCTTCTTGTTACCGGCAAGTTAGAGATGACCAGCTGTAGCTAATTCTTAGCAAAGGCAAGCCGTCACTAAGTTTAATGAAGGTTGCTTGTCACTAAGATTGTAACATTAGCGACGGCTAGCCGTCACCATGTCATTTAACAATCAGGTCATACACAATATAGGAAAGATCAATATACATATTTTGGTCCTTTCCTAGATTTACAATACCACCACAAGAGAGGTCGCAAGAACTAAGAGTAAGTTTAAAAGTAAAAAACCTGAGGGGAATATTTGACTAAACTATTTTTATGATTTTTCACATCTAGTCATGCATAGAACTCTTCATGCCCTGATGGCTTCACGAACTTTAGAACATTATTGTCCTTCCTATTTGAGCAGCAGGAACTCTCTCTTGATCTCCTTTGCAACTCATCCTTAATTATCTGAAATTTGCTAAGTTACAAGATTCTTAGAGATATCATGGAACATGTAAGTCCATCATAAAATAATTTGTTTGAGACCAAATTGCGTTATTCTCAACAGAAGCTGACAGAGGCATAAAAGTTATAACGCCTGATAATCGATTAGGATTTCAACCTGACAAATTCTAGTCACCAGTGCCACCTCTTAATATTAATGATAATGCTAAAAACAAATACCATATTCACTAGTAGCTCGCACTTGCCAGACCTGTTATCCTCCTTTATCCATGCTACAATCCCATTCGGTTGAAAATATTGGCACTTAAAAATAGGCATCAGCAGTTGAGAACATCCGTTTGAAAAATATTTTACTAGAATGATTTATGAAATAGAAGCTCTATTTCAAGATTGCTTCAGCTCCTACATGTTTGCAAAGTGGATATCCTGGTCTCTTCAAAGTTGGAATAACTTTATTGACTAAGAATCAGAAGACACAGAACACTAATTTATGCAGTTTGCTTTTGTGTATTTTCGTGGATTTCTTGATGTGAATGTGAAGCTGATCTCTGTTGCTCTATTTACATATAGTCTAATCTGTAAATAGCCATGCACACAACATGCTCAGTGTATACGTGTGTAAGCAGATCTAAACATGTAGGTGTATAAAAGGGAAAATGCTCAGAATGACAGACCATGACTTGGGCATGATTCTTCTAAAAGTCTTGTATAACGATGTTTGCTTCTGCATTTCCTCATAAACTTGCCAGATTAAGCCTTTTCATTGATTTCTAAACTTTTGATAAGATTGTTAGCAAAATGTAGTGCTTCCAGCACCAACCAGATTATTTCATATAAGGAGGAAAACTGAACAGCTGTGTTCATGGTTTACCTTGTACTGATTGAATTGCTCCATTTTCAGCAGGGTCTAATGATGACTTCTATCAGGCATTTCATCAAACATCTGCAGACCATCCTTTGCAAAACAATTAATCAAAAAAAAAATTGTAAGATTTTCAACCTAATTATAATAGAAAATTCCACCAATCAAGAGAACCAGAAAATAAAGCAAATAAACATAGAAACCCATCAAGCATAGAAATTCTGACTAAAAAATGTATTTAATCATGAAGATAGAAAATCAACTAATGGGAATGAAGAGTAAGACTACCTCTTTGGGATCATAAATAGCAGCAATAACTTTGGTGTTATCCATCTCGAAAACAACTGAACTGCAAATTACAATAAAATTTGAAAAGAGAAAATAGAAAACAAACTTAAGTCGAACCATTGAGAGAACAAAACAAGGTACAGTCCTTACTCTTGTCTTAGCTATGATTTTAGTGAATTTTGTAGATAGGGGAACACAAGAAGGGAATTTGAATGAGCTAATTAAGCTGAAGGAAGAAAATAACAATTACCCGTCTGCTTTGGAGACAGTTTCAAAATCTGTGCGAAGTTGCCTCATCTAATGAAGCAGAAAAGGAAAAAAATAAAACAAAAGTAGAAAATGGACAAGTTTATGTTGAAGTTGAAGAAGAAAAGAGATGAAAAGACGAATGCAGGTACCTCGATCGGATGGCGACCATCCAACCGGAGGCCCTCAGGGCTGACGTGTTCTATAGCCACTGCCTTCGAAAGCAACGAGGGTAGCAAAAGAGCACGATGTTGATGACAGGGGCGCAAAAACTGTGGAAACACACAGGAGAATAGGGACAAAAGGAAGAGTGAAGCTTCCAAGCCAAATTCGAAACTAGCACCCTAAACAAAGGGGAAATCAATTTTCAAGGCAATCAAAACCCTAAAGACCACTGACGCTTCCAAGCCAAATTCAAGTTCAATTGAAAGTGGGAGAGATCTACCTCATATGGGAATGATTTTCAGCATGATTCCGGCAAAGAAGAGAATCGTCGAGCCTTTTGTGTGTGTGGAGAGGACCAGTAATGGAGGTTGGGGCCGGCACAGCAGAAAATTATAGTGCCGGCTAGCCATCTCTATGCCTCATGCTGCAAATCTATTTAGATAAATTTATATTTTATTAATTGAATCTTTTATTATTTAGTTAAACAATTTTTAGAGATTTTGGCTCAAAATAATAGAGCATTTTAATTAGTGGGCAACAATTAGAGAAGAATGACTGTCACTACTTTTTTTTTTGTTTTAGTGAGGGCAATTTATCGCTAAATTTAGTGACAGCTAACTATCACTAAATTAATGAAGGCAAGTCATTCATAAATTTGGCCAAGATTTAGTGAAGGTCAAATGTCACTAAATTAGCGAAGACATACAGTCACTAAACTTTAGCGACAAACAATTGTCTCTAAATTTTCACTAAACTTTTAGGTATACATTTCCACCTCATTACATGAATTTAAAAGATTTAGCCTTGTTAAAGGAGATAGCAAGTTAGCATAAAAAATAACTAATCAATGAAAGCTCCTACAAGACGAGGGAGAGCAAGTCATTTTTAATTCGAGTATACTTTAGTGACGCCTGGCTGTAACTACTTCATAGGCTTTCAGCAAAAGCTACATGTCACAAAATTTGGCTGAGACTTAGTGAAAGCTAGCCATTACTAATTTTTGGAATTTTAGCGAGAGCAAACCATCACTAAATTTAGTGACGGCTAACCGTCTCTAAATTAATAAAGACAAGCTGTCATTAAATTTAGCGACAGCTAACCGTCACTAAATTAGTGAGGGCAAACCGTCACTAAATTTTAGTAACAGACAACCATCGTTAAACATTTACTGAACTTTTAATGCTTGTTTGCTATCTCTAGTTAGCGATTGTTTTTAGCCGTCAGTAATTTTACCGTCGCTGAATCATCTTTTTCTGGTAGTGTGTATGTATAAGCAAATAGTATTTGTTCGCTAGATTATCCTACATATGTATTTATGTATATATAAGCAAACAGAATTTATTCACTAGGTTATCCACTGTTATGTTGTTCCTCACATACCAATTATTGCTCCCGAGACATCATTTTGTTGTTCTGGAACAATTATTGTTCATTACAGAAAACCTCAGAAAACAACAGACAATCACCTATACTTTTCCAATTTGCGACGATTAACATCGGATAACGTCACCATTCAAATCAAGAACGTGACAACTGCAACTTCTTTAAGCCCTCTGCTGGTCTAGAATTGCGCCCTGCCAAGCCACTCAGGTGGCAAAATTAAAACCTTGAACTCATTAGAAAAATTTTCCAGAGGACTTATTTCACCCTTCTCCAAATCATACACATACACGCTTCTTTTGCCTCCATTTCCACTGAGCTTAACATCTCCGTAAATTTGGTTTGAGCCGACAGCAAAGTAGATGAAGTTCCCTCTCGGCCACCCGAGTTGTGATGCTGGCACAGAAAAGGACCCAACTTCCCCAAGAAACAGCACTTCATCTTCCAAACTCTTGGCCTCCTCCCATGTGCTTCTGCCCGCATCCAGCTTGTGAATCCGGAACCCAAGCTCCATCACGCCATCTCCTAAATCTGCGGCAGAACCTGCATTTGTCACGGATGAATCCATTTCGACCAGCAGCAATTCACCACCAGATTCAACCAAAAACCTTCTTGAGTTAGCTTTTGAACCAACAGGATCAAGAGGGTTCAATTTTGCATATGGGTCAACCATGAAAGTCCTTCCTTGTTCATCAACTGCATAAAAATTGCCATTGAAGGAAGCCATATCTGTGACCCCTCGTGTGTTCCTCAGTATGGTCCAATCCGTATCTGTGGACCGAAAAAGAGCCAGATCTCCATCGAAATAGTGGGCAAGCAAAGCAAAGGAGTTGCTCTCCGATCCCACCTGACGGATTATTGCAACCCTCTTGACACGTTTCCTCGTCCAGGGCGCCAAGCAATGAGGCATGAACATCGTTGTGACGCCGACATATTCATTAACCAACTCAAGAACATGACACTTCTGCAAATCTAATACTCTGTTCTTGAAGGAATAGAGGATTCTGTCGGCTGAAAACGGACAATATATTTCCATTCTCCCGAAGGAAACTGTGCTGGACTTGAGCAGAAGCCAGGACTGGTTGTACCCATGGATCAATCTGACGAGAAAGACAGTTCTTCGTTGAAGACAGAAAGAGTATGTGGCGGTGCCTCCGTTCGCTGTGGCTCGAGGAAATTTAAAGGAATGCATAGGATGGGTTCGGAGAGGGCAAGAGGAGCGCCAGGAGGTGCAGACTGATCGGAAGCGGAGGAGATCAACATCGGCGGAGATGCGTCCGGATATTGAAGAGAGAATTTCGAGTGGGAGTTGGGACCAGTCCGCCATGGACGTACAGTTCAAATATGCAGGGACGCGAACTTTTTAAAGTGAGGAGACGACGGGTAGTTGAAAAATTTAGGCAAAAGGGAAAGAAAATTACGACCCGTTAGCTTAGAAAGATGGTCCGTGCCAAACTTTAGGCAGGCCTGTTTGTTTGCAATTAATCTAAGCCTAGTAATGTGCTTTTTCTTTCAAATGACTAAGAGATTGAGTGGGTACACTAATTTATTTCTTTTTCTGTCCCATATAGGAGAGCCTTGGTCTTTGATGGCACGTAGAGTGAGGAAGGTAAGAGGCATCCTGGCACCTTCGTCGACGTAGATCCCATCGTTGCAAACACTGTTTTACTTGATGAGAATATTGACGAGTATGTGTGCTCGAACTCATCATCCCCCAAACCTATATAGTCGATCGTATTTGAACCACCAATCCAATTTAATGTGGTTCCAAGACACCGATTAGACGATGGTGGCATCCAAAGGAGATCAAACATTTTGCTTCTGGATTTCAAATCATTTTTCTTTTGAATTTCAAATCTTTTTGCTTCTGGATGTTGAATCCTTTTGCGAATTGACTTGCTCTTGATTTTTTAATCTTTTTTCTCTAGATTTAGGAATTGACTTGATCGGGTTTGCAAATCATTGTCGGTAAAGGTAGCAGATCGGATCGGGAGATGAGGAGAAGGACAAGGAATTCGCCTATTGGCCAAATGATTTAGTGATATGGAGGAGCGACTAATTAGATCCGGTAAAATTCAGGGGCAATCTAATATATTTCATGAATTGGGTCACAGGCGCAACTCAACTCAAAACGTGAAAACACATTAATTGGGTCCTAATAATGTATAATGAAGTGGCCATAAATTTCAAATGGTCTATTTTATTCTTATGTTTTTTTTTTCTGGAACTAATTTTAATTAAAAACAAACATTATGTAGGTGTGATAATCTATTGAAAATACATTTTTTGTAATCTTCCTAAATTTTTATGAATTTGTCTAGTTTTAGGCATTAACAAAAAAGAAAAATTCATAAAAATTTAACAATATCATGAAAAATTACTTTTAAATGGATTATTGTATTTAAATAATATTGCTTTCAAATGAAACTAACTTCAGGGAAAAAAATGTAAAAGTAAAAATAAACCAGTTGACTTAAGTTAAAAGTAAAAATAAGCCAGTAAAAGATGTCCCTATCATATCTTATTGTCCTAGGAAATCTTAAACTCAAGTTCTCCTTTAAGGCCTCATAGGAACAATGATTATCTCGACTCTACCATTACCCACGCTCCATTAGCCCTCTTCCAATCTAGGAAAACTCTCCCAAGTGATTTCCTAAGTCTAGCAAGTTGTTCAACATAAGTGGCCACTGAACAAAGAACACATTCAAGTATAGGCTAAAAGAGCTAACAAATCATGAAAATAATCAATGGGGTAGGTATTTACAAGTATCAAATTATCCCAAATGGTTCACAATATCCATAGAAATAACAAATACACACATATTTAAGAGAATCTTAAACTAAAGAAAAAGAAGAGTTAAGGCCAGAAGAACTAAATCCAAGTAGAAATCCTTATTATTGAAGAACTCCCACTCTAATCCAAGCAAGAATCTATATCAAATTAGCCCCCTAGCTCCCTAAGCCATGAAAACCATAAGAAAATAGCAAAAAAAAAAAAAACTTGGATGGTTTAGGGTTGAAAGGGATCCTAAAACGCTTTTACTAGCTGAGACTTTTTATTAATAGAGCATGTCTCGGCCCCACTACTAGTGCTGCGGCGCCAATACTCATAAACATTGACACCCTTTAGTATTTTAGGTGTAACTTTATGCTCATGTGTCCGATTGAGACAATTCAAGAACCTACTTGAAGCTAAGAAGAAAGTCTACAATTTTTATTCTTTCATCCAGGCCTAAATTTGCCAAGAAAAAGGTCCAAAAATGGTTTGTAATTTACCCCTCTTTTGCTTCAATCGCATTCACCTGCAAAAACATAAGAATAACACTAGAATGGTACCAAATTCAAGCAATTATTGCTACAAAGTATACAAAATGAGGGTAAAATAATAGACATATCATGCACTTAACACACCCCCAAACTTATTACTTTGCTCGTTCCAAGCAAAGAAAAGAATAATGAATAAGTAATGATGTAGAGAATGGACAAATGAATAAATTGACCTAACCTATCCTATCAAACAAGTTCATATAAATATATAAGTTATGCTAACAATATAAACATACAATATAAACAATGAAAAATAACAACTTAAGCAACACTAACTATGTATCTAATTATAAAAGTTACTTGCATTAGTCATCGTGGATGTAAAGCCTCAAGAATCAAAACAATACAATGATCATAATGATTCTTCGATATTTTTGGTCTGGACTGTGATAACTGATGAATACTCATAAGTGTATTGCTATTAAATGTTTAAATCATCATTATACACTTTGAGTATGATTAATTTCTATATTCTGGGCATTTTCCCACTGGATTACTATTCACTCATTTTTCACTATTCATACGCGTTTTTACTATTCACCTGTCATTATTCACTGAGTTACTATTCATACGTGTATTTCACTGTTCACGTATATTTTACTGTTCATACACATTTACTATTCATCAATATTAAATAATTATTTTTTACTTAGGTAAAATCATTACTTGGCGACTCTTCACGAGAAAAATCATATCTGGAGCTGTAGGCATCGGAACTAAGTGATTCCAAATTCATCTGAAAGCCAACACATAGATCTTCAACTCTGCTTCATTCCGCAAGCTAGTTTGATTCTTTTCATTGCCAAAATCTGATTATAGATGAGACCATTCGTTCTTTTGTGTGCTGAAGAGCAGTTTCGGTAGAAAAATCATAACTTGAGCTACGGATGTCCGATTTGAATGAGCAAGCTATCGATTCGAAGCTAAAGAGAAGATCTACAACTTGCATACTTTAAGAAAGAGCTGATCAGATGTCTACGATGGTCAAAAAATTAAAAGAAGTTGCGGCCCACCATTATTGATTTGTATTTACCTACATTTTATCATTTTATTTTTACCATTTTACCCACGCGAAAACTCTATAAATAGGCACTTTGGGGGGAGGGTGAATGATGCCATTTTCTTAGGCCATTTCCATGTTCTTGCATCATTTTTAGATTTTCTCCTTTGTTCTTATTCTTGTTTTCAATACCGAAGCTCTGTCCAAGTATTTTTTCGTTCTTCTTCTTGTTCTTCCTTTGATCTTTCAATCCATGTTCATTTCATCTTTCTATATGTTGTTTACTTTTATGATGGCTAATTAATCTTCTTTTTGCTAAGGTGAAAGAGTGAAGCTTTTGGTATAAAGGTTATAATTGATTTGAATGGATCACAACGTTAATGGTATTTTCTTCATTGGCACAAAAGATGCTTGATTCCCTCTGTAGAACATGGCTATGCCGGCTATATTGGAATCTTAAGTTATTGTCGACAAAGGTTGGTATGATGGATACTTAAACCCATTAGCAAGCGTTGGCATTTTAAGATCAATGAAACTTAATACTAACTAAATTCCCCTTTTGGGACCTCCTTTATGTGTGGATCTCAATTGAGTGGTAAGATTGGCTAAAATTAATTATAACCGATATACTAAAAATGAATCCCATAACCTTAGCTATTTTATTTGAATTTGAATTTTTAATCAATACTTATTCACACCATTCACCAAAAATTTCTTTATTAAAACTTTAATTTGTATTTCTTAATTCACTTCCTGTGGTTCGACACTCGAACTCCTGAGATTTTATTACTTGCGACAATCTACACTTGGGTTACAACTGCTAGAGTGCAGCAATAATGCTCATTTTATCATGTAATTAATTTATTTTATTTACATGATCCTTGATTAGATTACACTTGAAAGCTAAGTTTAAGTCAAGTCAATGAGTCAAATAGTCCTTCGAGTTCATAGGATTAAAAATCTAAAATAAATTGACCATAAGGGCAACTAATGGTAAATTGGTAATTTAGAAACTCAAAGGTAAAAATGTGGCCAAGAGAGATATAATTAAGCCTCTAAAGGTTAAATGAGCATCTCGATGAAATTTGAACTTAATTTGACCAAAGATTAACTTTTTCTTGCTAAAGAAGCAAAGAAGGGAAAAATGGATAACTTTTTCTTGCTAAGGAAGCAAAGAAGGGGAAAATGGTAATTTCTAGTTTAAATATGGTCACAATGGGTCTAGGAAGGTGGGAAATGGTGTTTGAAACCAGTTGGTGAAGTTTGAAGTTAAATTGACCAAATTTGACACTTTTCTTGCAAAATAAGCTAAGAAGGGCATTTTGGTATTTTTTTCAAACCTAGTAAACCAGATTCTACCTTGGTCTTGGGTAGTGAAATACATGGTTGGAAGTGGAGGAAAGAAAATCTAAGATTTAAAGTTCATTTGGAGACATACTTGAAAAGTTTGTGTAAGTGGTATCCTTTTATCCAATGGTTTAAGTTTCTTTTCACCCATCCAACCTTTGTGCCTTTGTGAGAGAGAAGCAACCTGTTAATGGCCCAGAAAAGTAGCTTAAAAAATGTGGGTGAGCTCCATTTTTCCTTAGTTGAGTAGCCTAAACTTATACTAACCATGCAAAAACCTTAACCCTCTACCATTTTAACCCCTTCACCCATTTTTCATCCTAATTTATCCCACTACTAAAATATCACGCTTTTCCAACTGCTAATTTACCAACGGCTACACCGTTGGAATTTACCAACGCGTAGAACCGTTGGTAATTATTTTCCAACATGCACGCGTTGGAGAGGGTTTCAAAAAAATTTAACAGTTTTTTTTTATTTTTCCAACGTGCAAACCGTTGGTAAAATTCCAACTTCCTAGCAGTTGGTAAATTTTTTTTTTTTTTTGGGCTGATTTACCAACGGCTAGCCGTTGGTAAATATTTTCCAACGTGCAGGCGTTGGTGAGGGATTCAAAAAATTTTTACAGATTTTTTGATTTCCAACGTGCAAACCGTTGGAAATATTATTTTTTTTTTTTTTAACTTTACCAACGGTTCAGCCGTTGGAAAATTTTTTTTAATACGCAGCGTTTTGATTAAACCCCCCCTTGAGCGCGGACTCGGTGCGTGCGTTTTGATTTGATTTTTAATTTTATCCCCCCCCAGCCCCCGCGACTCCAGCTCGTCTTCTTCTTCTTCTTCTTCTTCTGTTCTTCGCGTCCTCTGCGTTTTTTAATTTCAACTGCCACACGCACACACAGCACGTTCGTTTGAAGACCAAGGGGTGAAATTGCTTCGTTAAGCTTACTAAAACGTGGATCTGGTCTTCATTTCGTTGATCTGTAGGTTAGTTTGAATATTTTTTCAATTTTTTATTCCGAATTTGGATCGGTTGTTTGTTGATAATGGGTTTTGATTTTCGTTGTTGTAGCTGATTTGAAGCTATTTGGAGGTATTTGAAGCAACTGAAGTCGGATTTGAGGTATGTTTGTTTAGAACGTATTTTGAATTTTTTTATTTTCCGAAAATTAGTTAATATTTTGATTATTTCATTGTATTTTGGAGTAAAATTTGTGAAATATTTTAGATTTATTATTGTTGATGGTTGGATGTGAACTTTTTCGGTGACCCATTATAATTTTTTCATTTATGTGAAATTTATTAGTTATTTCTGAATTTTCGGATTAAATAAAAAATAGAAAATAATTACTTTTAAGTAAAATGTGTGGGTATTATATGTATGTGTCAAAATATTGAGTTTAATTTAAAATAGTGAAAAATTTATTGTCAGTTAATTAATTAGGTGGTATATTTAATATTTGTGTAAAATTAGTTTCTATATTTAGATATAATAAATAAGTAGTTTGGAAGTAAATTAATTAGGTTGTATATTTATGTGTGAAATTATTTAGTTTAATTTAAAATAGTTAATAATAAGTTGTAAGTAAATTGATTAGGTAGTTTATTTAATTGTTGTGTAAAATTACTATGTAAGTAATCTACACTTAAATTTACTATCACTTAAATTTTTATTTGTTTAGAACATATTTTTAATTTTTTTATTTTCCAAAAAATAGGTAATATTCCTATTATTACAAGCTATTTTGTAGTAAAATTTGTGAAATATTGGTGATGTATTGTTGTTGATGGTTGGATTTGAACTAGTTGGGTGACCCATTATAATTTAACATTTATGTACATTTTCTTAGTTTTTTCAGAATTTTGGGATTAAATTAAAAATAGAAAATAATTACTTTTAAGTAAAATGTGTGGGTAATATATGCATATGTCAAAATATTGAGTTTAATTAAAACCAAATCATGAACATACTAATAGATATATTTATCACCATTTCATTATTTCTATCTAAGATGGTCCATTTTTATTGTTTACTGAATATTTGTACCTTTCAGGACAACAAACTTTGATTTCCTTCACAATTGCTAGAATTAATATGAAAATTGTCCCGCTTTTTCCTTTACAAAAAATTAAATGTTGGTCTCAGTAGTATTGTAGCGTAAAATCTCTTGTTCTTACCTGTAAAATATTTTTTGTTGTCGTACTATGAAATTCTTTAGTATCTTTAAAAATATACAATAATTTTTATTTACGTAAATTGCTTATGTAGTATAATTAATTTCTGTTAATTCATTTGCAAATCTCATACTGTTAAAAATAACTCAAGAAAAGACTAAATAACTCAAGAAAAGACCAAACATGAATTGAACGCAATCTGCTTCCTAACCCTAACCTTTACCTTAGAGCATAAAACTAAACTTAAACCCAAGACCCCAAACCTAAACTTGGTTAACCCTAATTACAATATGTAACCTAAACTATAAGTCTATAGTATTTGCAGTATCTGGGGTGGGTCCTAAATCTAAACTCTAAAAGACATAAACTTAGACCCTAACCTTAACACTAATTTTAACATTACCATAAACGGTAAATCAAAAAATTACAACCCTAATCCCCATAACCCAAGACTCTAACCTTAACCTTAACCTTAACTATAAGCTCTTAATCCAAATCATAAACCCTCAATCTCTAACCTTCAAACCCTAAACCATACAGGAATAATAAGGACAGTTTTAACCCTCATCGTAAACATAAACTTTCTTTATTCATTACCTTTTTTACTTAGTAAAGCCTATATGTAATAAAATATAATGAAGAAACTTTTTAATTTACATACTAAGAACAATAAGAATAATAAGAACACTAACAACAATAATAATGATTGTACGTTAATCATAAGATTAATAAGTTTGAGAAGAAACTAAGATTATCTTCCAACTTTTTAAGTTACTTACATAAACATTAATGAACTTTTGTTGTTTTTATTAACTAAATATAAAACTTGACTACGTATATCACGTAATAGATTGAGATGTTTATGATTACGAACAGATTTTGTTTGTAATGGAATCCGCCCGGAGTTGGATGTACAGTAACCGTTTCTTGCCTCGCCGAACGGGTTACACAGAACAGTGGGAGTACGAGAGGAAGCTCGAGAGGATTCAGAGGAGACAGAGAGCAGAGATGGAGGCTCAGAGAGCTGCATTGGAGGCAAACCGGGCTCAGTTGGAGATTATTTGTCGTTCGCTAAACCTTCCATGCCCGCCGGCACAACCAGTTCCACATTATCCGGATGACTCGGAGTCAGAGGATGAGGAGATAGTCGGGACTCCGTGATGGGCCTCATCAACAGGTTAGCGCATTTCTGCAGTTCTTGTATTAGAGCATGGCAACTTTATTATTTTTAGACCTAAATCAGACTGACTTGATATTTATGAAATGTGTAAGCCGTTGAATGTTGAATGCTTTCTTTCAGACATATCTGTTATTGCTTTAATCCAGCTGTAGTTGAGAATATTAATATTTCAATTACGTTGACATAGTTGAGATATGTTTATTGCTGAGTAAAGCCGGGCGTACTTTTGAATTGGTAATTTACTTTTGAATGTGGATTGAAACGGGGAAAAATACGAAACAACCGAAACCTGGAACGTTTAATATACATAACGAACGCGCAAATGTGAAACAAACCAACTTCCGCGAAGGGTCAGTACCAACGGCTTTATAACAACACCGTTACCAACTTCCGCCAGTTGGTAATTACCAACTGTCAAGTTACCAACTGCTGACAGTTGGTAATTTACCAACGTGCAGCAGTTGGTAACCCAATTACCAACGTAAAGCAGTTGGTGAATTACCAACGTGCAGCAGTTGGTAACTTACCAACGCGCAGCACGTTGGTAACTTACCAACGCGCAGAAGTTGGTAACTATAACTACGCGATGGAAACCGAGTCCATTAAATGACCGTTGGTAATTACGAACGTGTATTTTACCAACGTGTACACGTTGGAATTTACCAACGTGTTATTAGTTGCGCGTTGGTAAAGAATTTTCCAACGTATGGAATACCAACTGCCATTTACCAACGTGCAGCAGTTGGTAAATTCAGTTTACCAACTGCTGCACGTTGGTAAATGGCAGTTGGTAAAGTCCGTTTTTTTAGTAGTGTTCCCAAACCCACAAACTCACTTTCTTCTCTTCTTGTGCTCATTCATCATTTTCTAAACCCTCAAACACATAGAAAATCACTATACAAATGAAATAAAAATAAGAGAATGAGAGCTTGTAATTGAGAAATCAAAGGTGAGGGTGTACATATTGCAAAGGATGGCTTAAGAGTTTGTTTTCTCCAAGAGGTGGCTACGGTTTTGGTATGTTTTTTATGTGAGAATGTGTTTTGGTTTAAGTTTAGTTCATCTTTATTTATATTGGCCTTTGTACTCATAAAAAATCTATGATTTTGTGTGAGGTAAAGGTTAAGGAAAACAAAAAAAAAAACCAATAAGCTTCTAGGAAATGGGCTATGATTCTAAGTGTTTATTTTCTTAAGGCAATAAGGTGTTATTTTTTGTTCTAGTTCTTGAATAATTATATTTCCCTAGGGTAAAAAATATGTCATCCACAAAAAACATAATTCTCCTTTTTACAGACACCCATACTTTGTGTTTGTCAACGAATTAGAAAGCTAAACGTTTAGTGTGAGGAGTTGGAAACTGTAATTGATTTTATATTCCTTAATAGAGGAATAACAAAAGATATTTTATTTTATAACATCTCTTAGAAAGATCATGATTATTTCCGTAACTAATGAAAAAGTTTCATAATTATTTCCTCAATTAATGATAAAATTTGAAAATAAAAAAATTACTTTATCCATCCATACATCGACCAGGATAAGTACAAGAACTGCCCGTTCGGTAAGGGGAGGCCGACTTCTTCAAGCTGTCCAGACGTGGCCGATTGCGTGATCCATGCAATTTTAATTTCCCTCTTAAGACCAGTACACCAAGTGCCGTGGAATGGAGTACGACGTACTATTCTTTTTCATTTTATAATTCGTAAAGCTTACCAACTCCGTCTTTGTGGGACATTTTAAATATCTACTTTTTTCTGTGATGATGATGATCGATGAACACATGTGAACACTAGAAAATAGATCGTGGCTTCTTATCCAGCCAATCGCAGTTCAGTTCCTGGAGACTTGTTCCGATGAATCCTTTGATTCTTCTCAACGCCGAATTCTCACCAGTTTCGATCATATAATCCAAGAGTCGTTATTATGTAGGCCTGCGTTAAACTTTTAAGAGGGGTCTTTAAGTTTTATATTTTTTACAGAAATGGTCTTAAGTTTAAAAATTTATAAATTTTAACCTTATTAATTAAAACTTGGCTCTGATACCATTTTGCACCTAGGATTTACAAACCAAGAAATATTAAAATGATTAATAAAACTAGAACGACTATTAACAAAGCTATATTATGGATTAGTATAAAAAACAGGAAGAACATACTGAAAATACATCAACTATTATTGAAACTTATACTTATAGAAACTGGTGATTACCAGTACAATTCCACACTTAGTTTGGCAAACCAGAAATCCAAAGTTTACCAGAATATACGCAAGCACACTCTTATAATTTACAGTGAGAATGTTCAATACATGAACTAGAGAGAGAGAGATTTAGAGAACTTGGAGAATTTTTTGGATGCCCCCTCAGAGAGAATGAGGCCTCCTTATAAAGCTAGAGAAAGAGCCTTCTGAGGATAGAGCTGAGTTGGATTAGCCAATCCTAAGAGGAAGGAATCTTGGGCTGGTGGAGTAGTGCTCCATTATTGAAGATAGTGGAGGACAGTTGGAAAGGTGACAAGTTGAGGCAATAATTTTGGCACTGTTATTCCTCTAGAAGCCTTGCCGACAGACTTATTTGGGCATAGGAATCTTTGGGCCTGAAAATTCGTTTGCATGGGCTTGTTCTTGGGCTAGATGAATCCTTGCTGATTGGAGCAGCTTCTGCTTTAATTCTTCTTGGGATATTGGATTGTCTTTGAATTTTCCTCCATGGTAAAATTGATCCAGCATTTGGTCTAAGAAATCTTTTTCTTCTTCTTCCAAAATATCCATTTTTGCAAAAGTAATATTTTCTGGGAGATATTGATCCAAAATACATTTATCCCACCATTTAATTTTCCATACTCGTTCTAGGCAAGGAGTGTAGTGTCCTTCTGTATCAACTGGTTGTTTCCGATAATTCCATTTTATGATCCATGGAATGTGATACATAACTATGAAATAAAAATCTGGAAAAGGGACTTGTTCTCCTTCCTTTATAAATTGTTCTTGGTACTTCATAAATCCTTCAAAGGATACTCTGACTTGTTCTGGAAAAGAATCTCTGAATAGCCCTTTTCCCTCATACCAAACATGGAACCAATTTGGGAACCTTTGCTGCTTGGTTTTGAACAAAATCATCCATGAGTGTTGATGGTCCTGGTTTTGTCTGTGGAATACTTCTTCCCATGCCACTTGGTAGTCCCAGTAAGAATAAAGAGTATTTTCATAATTTCCCAGAGATATAATTCTTCTTCTACAAGTTGGATTTCCCCATTCTTCATATGTCCAAACTCTTTTGATTTTAAATGAAGAAATTCCTTACTCAGTTATATATTTTTCTTTGGTTTCCCATTTTTCATCTTTGTAGGAAACCTTTGTCCGTCTAGGCTTGTGTTCTATATCAACAGAGCCTGTTTCTTGAAGTATTAACTCAAAAAATTGTATTTTCTTGAGTGGCTGAAACTGCCACTGAGGGTTCTGATGATTTGGCCAATACTTCTGGGCCAATTCAATTTCTGAAAGGCTATTAAAGTCTTTGTCTTCTGGAGCAATAAGACATTGCTTATCCATTTCTAGGAACTCACTCTGAATTCCCATCGAAAAAAGTGAAATTCCTTGAGACTGATTTGGTCTTAAATTTGGATTCTGAGAACTCTATTCTCTTGAGATTTGAGAATTCTGGGGACATTGATCCTTGTTCCATATAATAACGCCCTGGGAACATACTTCTTTGTTCCAATTTTTCTGGGGATTATTAATCCATGATTTATTCTTAGAGGATTCTGCCTCTGATTTCTTTCTTTTAAAAGGGATTTCTTGGAAAGTCTTGAGAGACTTTTCAGGGATTTATAGTGGAATATGATGCTGAGCCAAAAGAGCCCTTGTTAACTCCAAATCCATTTCATAACAAGCTTCTACCTCCATTTCTTCCTGCTTTGTTTCTGGCCGAAGAATTGCCTTGTTCTTTTGATTGTTGGGATTATTGTCTGCCATCCTCTTTTCCCTGCAAAAATTCTTGTGTCAAGAAGTCAGGTAGAGAATTTGTTTGGCCAGCTATGTAATCAATATCAAAATCAAAAGCAGATAGTATAGCTTGCCATCTGGCAAAGATTTGTTTTGAAGCTAATTTTTTTACATCTTTAAACAAAACATCTTTTGCTGCTTTACAATTAACGTGGATTAGAAACTTCTTGTTGAGAAGGTCTTCCTCAAATTTAGTAACACAAAGAACAATTGCTAAAATTTCTTTTTTAATTGTAGCATAATTCTTTTGGGCCTGATTCCAAACTCCAGAAGTGAATCGGACCAAATGTTCTTTGTCGTTGATTCTTTGTTTTAATATTCCTCCGTAACCTACATCGCTTGCATCTGTTTCGACAATCTTAAAGGCTTCGGGATCAGGAATATTAACATAAGGTATTTCTCTTACTCTCCTTTTGACAATTTGGACTGCCTTGGTTTGTTCTAGTCCCCACTCAGGAGGATTTTTCTTCAGTCTGTCAAATAAGGGTTTGCAGTCTTTGGCCAAATCCTTATAAAATTCCGCAACATAATTTAAACTTCCTAAAAACCTTTGTAATTGTTTTTTATCTCTAATTTCATCAGGGAATTTTTCAGCAAAACTTATTGATCTATCAATGGGTTTAATTATTCCTCTAAAAATCATATGTCCTAGAAATCTTATTTTAGTTTGGAATAATTCCATCTTTTTTGCCGATACGACTAATCCTGTTTTTTCTACTATTCTTACAAATTCTTGTAAGTGTTTCCAATGCTGGTCAAGAGATTGAGAGAACACAAGCACGCCATCTATATAGACAATAGTGAAAGAATTATAGGGATTAAAAATTTCATTCATTATTTTCTGAAATTCTGATGGGGCATTCTTGAGACAAAATGGCATAACATTCCATTTATAGTGTCCAAATGGAACATTAAAGCCAGTCTTATATTTATCTTTTTCAACAATTTGAATCTGCCAGTATCCAGACTTCATGTCAAATTTTGAAAAGATAACTGAATTATAAAGCCGGGATAAAAGATCTTTCTTGTTGGGTATAGGATACCTGATCCATCTTAAAGCTTTATTAAGGGGTTTATAATTGATTACTAGTCTGGGGACGCCTCTTTCTATTTTTGAATTTTATTGACATAAAAAGCAGAACAGCTCCAAGGAGAGGAACTATTTCTAATTAATTTATTGTTCAAAAGTTCTTGTATTTCTTTCCTGCAATGTTGCATTAATCCATCATTCATCTGAATTGCTCTACACCTTGTAGGAATGTTTCTTTCATCAAAATCTGGTTCGTAAGGAAGAGTTACAATATGCCTTCTTCTTTCCCAAAACGCACTTGGGACTTCTGAACAAACTTTTTTAGTAAGACTTATTCTAAAATTTTCAATTTTCTGTCTCAATTCTGGAAGTTTTTCTTCAACACTTTTGTGTTTGACTTCATCTTGCAGACACATTAGAACATTATGTTTTCTTCCAAGATCTATGCTTAATTCTTCAAGTAGAGTTCTTCTAGGTGGTTCTGCAAATTCAAAAGTAATCTAAGTAATCTTTTTTCCAAATTTCTTTGTAGAAATTCCATTTATATTTACCTTAAAAGGCATGATTGTAGCAAGGAATGGAGTTCCTAAGATTATTTCTTGGTTCATATTTAGAACAGTAAAATGTTGCCGAATGCAGATATCATTATTGCAAATATCCACATTTGTAAGTTTGAACCTGATCGGCATTATTTCTTTATTAGCTGCAGTAATTGATCCAAAAGATTTATCAAGGTATTGGTGTGGAACAATACCTTCCTTAATGCAGTTTCTATCTGTTCCTGAGTCGACTAAAACAATCGCAATTAATATGAACTCATTTTCTATTACTAGGGTCATTTTACTAGTAAATCTTTGATTTGGTATAGCATAGACTTCATTTATTTGTAGTGGTGTTTCTTCTATAAAATTTTCTAGACTTTCTTTTTCATGGCTATACTCCGGGACCTCTTTCTTCTTTTTTTTTGATTTAAAATCGAATTCTTCAAGGTCTTCCATAACTAATTCATCTTCTGGCTGATCTTTGGAGTATCCTTCTAGGTTTTGGAGTTCCTAAAATTGCTATTCTATTTTTGAGAGATTTTATCTGTTGTTTCACTTCTGAGATTTCTCCTCTTAATTCAGCTATTGTTGGTTCTTTGTGGACTTTTTGTGCCTTTTCAACCCTTTTTAAGATTTCATTAAGGCTATAAACTGGAGGTTTGGTAAATTCTTTAATATCTATTTTCTTTTTGGAATTTCTCCTGTTATGGCTTTGGGTTTCTTGGTGATTAGCTTTTTCAAGGTGTTTAAAAAGAATTTTTCTTTTTAATTCTGGGTCATCAATTTGTTTGGCTAACTCTAGAATCCTTTCATCTTCTTCAGTTAAAACATTTAATTGGAGTGTATTTATCTGAAGATTATTAAAGGTATTTTGTAACTTGCAAGTATCGCAATCACAGTTCGACGTACAGTTTTCTGATTCTTCAGAGCTATCAGAAAGACCAATTTCATTTATTTCCTCTGAATCTGAATTTTCTGAAGACTCATTTTCTTCCTCTTCAGGTTCACTTTCATTATTTAATAGAATTTGCATTAAACTCTTTTTTATTCCTTCATTAATTTTTAAAGAGCTTATTTTTTTGTTTAGTTTTACATTTTATTGGCAAAGTGACCGGGTTTACCACATTTCCAGCAGACCTTTTGGTCTTTGCTTTTATTAGGTTTTCTTCTTTTAAATGTTTTTGAAATTTCAGGCTTTTCTTCAAACCTATCGTATCGTTTTCTCCTATTTTTCTTATAGGGCTTGTATTTTCTCTTTTGTTTCTTGGGCCTTTCTTCAGAGTAAGGCCTTTGGACATCATAACCAAATTGGGCACAGAATTGACCCATTTCTTTTCTTCCTGCGAGCCTTTCTCGCTTAATATGTTTCTGCCATTTCATTTCATGGGAAAATTTTAATCCTACTAATTTGATTTCAGCCATTAATTGTCCATAGGTAAAGTTTTCTAAATTTAATTGTCCTTGACTTTTACCTTTAATATGATCCATTGCTAATTGGCCAAAATGTTTAAGTAATCCTTGGATGAAATTTTCTTTCCAAATGGACGATCGACAATCTTCTCTTTCATAGACTCTGGTCAGGAAAGTATCTTTATATCATTCTAGTTCTGAGAGAGTTCTGCATCTCAGATTTAATAGTAGTTCACTATTTCTACTTTCCTTACTTGAAGTATCTTTTATGAAGTGTGAGTAAATAGTACAGAGAAGGGTATTTACTACATCTGGCTCACTAGTTTGGATTAATTGATTACCATGTTGCATAGTGAGAATTTTTCTCGCAGTTTTAATTTCTTGCCTTCCTTATTCTGTTAGGCATTTGTCCCACCAATTTTTTAATTGTCCTGTAAATCCTGTTAATATCATTTCTGCAATTTCTGGATCAGAGTTTTCTACTTGTTTTCTAGCAGCTACGCTAAACATTATCATATTCTGAATGGTATTAACAATTTGGTATTCAGACAAACCATCTATATTCCATTCTCGAATTGAATCTCCTTTATATTCGGCAAAATATGGACCATAAACATTATCCAATCTAATATCTACTGGGGATGGTCTAGGTTGTGCATATGGATGAGTTATGTTCCAATTCCATGTTTGTAATGGTCTTCTTCTTTGTGGTCCTCCTTTCCCCCCTTGAAAATTAATGCGATTAAACTCAGAAGGTTCTGGCTCAGGGTGATAGGAGTCAAGTAATTCCTGTATTGCAGGGGATTCTTCTAAGGTATTAATTTGCATGCCCTTCTGTTTTTTATCATAGGGTTCTTCTTTAAGGGTGAGCTTAGCAATTTGTGTTGCAAGCTCTGTTATTCTATCTTCTGATTTTAATTTAAATTCTAGTAGCTTTTGTGGAAAGCTAATAGGAGGCTTGGTTGTTCCTGGTAAAAGTTCTGTTTTATAAATAGAGGATTGTGTGAGACCAAAATTCTGACAATCCATGGTATTTTCTATTCTATTCATTTGTTTACCAATGGATTGTAAATAAAGATTAGTATAGTTGTTTTGTTCTATTAGGTTCTGGAGATCTTTAGTATTTACTGATCTTTTTCCTACTTCTGTTTCATCGGTTTCTAGAGTTTTAAAAGGAATGGCGGCAGTCTTTAATTCTTTACCTAAGACTAAAGGTACATTAGGTGGGTGAGGTGACGTAATTTCTTTTCCTTCTTTAGTATAATAAGTGGACCAAGTTTCTTGTAGGACACTTATTGTCAATTTATCATCTAAGACAAGTGTGGGAATAAACCATTCAAAAAACTTTAAGTTTTGTTTATTTCTCATAATTCTTTTATACCATAGGTGTTTTATTTCCTTTCTTTCTTCTAGGGTATAAGTATCAAAATATCATTTCCTTTTAATTTCATTTTTCTTTGACCAATAATCTTCATTAAGACTTTTTGGGTCAAACTTGAAAGGTTCTTGTAAAACATTTAGTTGAAAATCTGAAAAACTTGGGTTCGGGGATCCTATTGATACAGACCTAATTTCTTCTTCCTGGTTATTCTTTTCTATAGTAATTGGATCTATTTTATAAACAGGATGAGAAATTTGTTCTATAGATTCTCTAACTCCTCCAACCAATTTTTCATGCTCAGATTCTGGTATTTAGGAAGTTGAAGCTCTTGAGGAAGTAGGTTTGTAAGATATCCTTGATGGAGTTTTTCTAGTGTCTAGTTTGAAAAGTCAATTTTAGTAATCCTTTCTTTGCTAAAACGAATCTCTACTTCTCCATTATCATACTCAATTATCCTTTCTAATTATTGTGGTTTCACAGTTCTAATAGGTTTATTATGCTGAAAAATCCATTTTTCTGGAAGCTTAACATCTTTCCATTTTATTGACTTTGGAATCACAACATTTGATTTTTATGTGTTTGCTTTTAATAGCAAAGTCTCTCCTCGTGTATCATATTCTAGAGCCTTAGGTTCTATTTGGGTTGTCATCACCTTATAATAGATCCTATAGACTAAAGCCAGATTTTGAGATCCTTCTAACATATCAAATCCTGATGTCATAATGTTTGCTGTTAAAGTCTTCATGATGTGAGGATCTTTTAAGGACACAGTAAAATTAGGATGACAATTAAAGAATATGGGTCCATCACACAAACTTGATTCTACAATTCCTAAAAGGGAATCAGAAAATTTATTATGTCTTTGATCTCTTAAAGCAATTATTACAGAGGTGTTTAGTCCATTTCGTGTTAATGGTTTTAATGCAATTTGAACTAATCCTACATGTAAATAGTTGTAATTATTTTCTAGATGATCTTTAATCATATATTTTGAAAATAATTCAAATTGATGGTCATTTTCCATAATTGGTACAGTTTTTTCTACAGTTTTGATAGCATAAGTCATCCTGAAATCAAAACTACCTTTTTAGTAGACCTCCCATTTATCCATTTTAGGTATATTCCAATTTCCCAATTTTTTTTCTATATCCCTAATTATTATTTCTTGAGAGTTCTTGACTTTTCTGTTCCCTAGAGTTTATTCTTCTTCTTTTCTCTTTGCAGAGGACTTAACCAGACTCTTAAAGATTTTATCCATTAGTAATATTTGATTAATGTTAGTTTCTTTTCTTCAGCTATCTGTCAACGTTTTACGCAATCTTACTGCCCTATTTCCCAGCGGGTCTTATAGTTGCTACGCGACTTGGGTGATAGTTTGGAAAGAAATTTAACAATAATCTTATATTACTAATAGAGAAAATGTTTTAGAGTTAGGCTTTTTCTTCTTTTTAAAGAGCTAAGAAAAGAAGTAAACTTTATAGACCAGAATGTCAAAAACTTCAAAATTTAAACCTTAGGGACTAAATTGAAAACTTTTAATTACTTTGAGGGCGTGACTTACGCGTGCGCCGGGCACACATAAGAAATAGCCATAATTCAAATAAGATTTTTTTTTTAACAGTTACGCCAGACTCAAATTATTTTTGTAATACTTTTGTAATATTTTTATATTTATTATATTTTTTTATCCTACTACCTTTAAAAATTATTATTTAAACATTCATATTTTAACCTCACAGCCTTACCTGATTATGTGCGCAAAGTAAATGACAAAAACAGAAGTGACATCACTTTTGATTTCTTCTTTCTTGATATCTATATTAAACCGAAATATTTTAACTTATTCAAGACAAGGAGAGTAATTTATTGCTTGACTAGATTACCAAATAAAATTTCATAAAAAAAAAATTATCAACAACTTAAGGAGTATTTAAAAAGTGAGATACTTATTACTTTTTTTTATTCAGAATCAAATATACAAGTATAGGGTATAAAGAATACAGGGAATAAGAGAAAAAGCCTGATTTTTTAGGTTCAAAGGCAATTAAACCAACATTTTAATGGTATTGTTTGGATATTGGGGGTGAATCGAACCCTAACATTGGCCAAAGCCGATGTTCTTAACAGCCAGCTATACTAGGCCCACGGGACAAAAGTGAGATACTTATATATGTGAATCCTTGTTTCTTTGTATAGTTATTTGTGTGTTTTGTGTGTATTGCATCATGCAACTTACACAATGACAGCACCAGGAATTATATCATGTGAGGACAAGTTTCGTGCTTTACTTATCTAAATTTTTTTCATATTTTTAGCATAGTTGATATTGAGGTTGATTTTTCTTTTACTTCATACCTAAATGACATATAAACACACTAATTATATGCATAAATGCAAACTATATATATTTTTCTTTTGATAGCATAAATATTTCTTTTTGCATGAAAATACATTGACTTATAATCAATAGGCTCGTTTGTTCTTCTTTTAATTTTTTTTCAATATTATTGGAATTGATCCTTTTGCATTTGATATGTGTTCTAAAATGTTGTATTTTATAAAATATATATCAATTGTTGACATATTGTAATATGAGATAAAAGTAATTAATTGGTATTCTTTTTATATTTTAAGAAGTACAAAAAATAGAGAATTGTATATTTATAAACTAAAAAGAAAAGTAATTGCGTCACTTGCAATTTCATAATTATGAAGGCAATATAGAACATTTTAATGGTTGGTGTTCTATAAGAGAAATATGTCATCTTTTAAATAATAATTATAAAATTAACAAAAAAGAGCAAATATATTAGGATTTGCATATATCAAGTAAAAAATGATTCTTCCCTATGCAGTTAAATGGATTAACCTAGGTAGGATAAAGTGTGATATACGGTAGACTTATATTATGATTTTCTTGTAACTATCGCTTATAATACAATTTTGAGTTAAAAAAAACATATAAATGAATTGATGAAATAACATTTAAAAGATTCATTATCAGATAAAAATAAAATAAAAATAAAATTATAGCATATAAAAATAGATAACAAAGAATACAACTAATCTCTTAAAAAAACTAAAGAATTATTACAATGATAGGTGGGGTAAAAAGAGACAAAGAAAATGAAGTTGTGTGAAGCAGTAAACTTGTTCGGTAGGAATGCCATATTTATAGTCAAATTATAAGTGAAGTCATCAATTTCTTATATATTAGTTAATTATAGAAGAAATAAATGATATTTTAATGACCCAAATTTAATGTATGTTTGTGTGAGTATCATATGCTTCTAATAAGTCCAAAATATTTGAAGAGGCAAACCATAACTAAAAATTTATATTTACCAATTTTAAGTTTATATAATTCTAAAAACATAAGAAAGCTACAAACGATCACCTGTATTTTCCCAATTTAACACAACTAATTAACATCGGATTAGACTTCACCTCGAAGTACACATCTTCTACCTTGCCTTCCAAATGCCCCACTCTGTGATAAGCAGAACTGCCTCCCACGCCGCCAACTGCACGCCGGCTGGTCTATCTCTGCGTCATGCCAATCCATTCAGGCGGTGGCAAAATTAACAACTTGAACTCATTAGAGAAATTCTCCAGAGGACTTATTTCACCCTCCTGCAAATCATACACATACACGCTTCTTTTGCCTCCATTTCCACTGAGCTTATTAACATCTCCGTAAACTTCATTTGAGCCGACCGCGAAACAGATGAAGTTCCGTCTCGAGCACCCAAGTTGTGATGCTGGCGCAGAAAAGGACCCAACTTCCCCAAGAAACAGCACTTCATCTTCCAAACTCTTGGCCTCCTCCCATTTGCTTTTGCCCGCATCCAGCTTGTGAATCCGGAACCCAAGCTTCTTCACGCCATCTCCTAAATCTGTAGCAGAACCTGCATTTGTCACGGATGAATCCATTTCGACCAGCAGCAACTAACCTCCAGATTCAACCAAAAACCTCCTTGAGTTAGTTTTTGCACCAACAAGATCAAGAGTGCTCAAGTTTGCATGTGGGTCAACCATGAAAGTCCTTCCTTGTTTATCAACTGCATAAAAATTGCCATTGAAGGAAGCCATATCTGTGACCCCTCGCGTGTTCCTCAGTATGGTCCAATCCGTATCCGTGGACCAAAAAAGAGCCATATCTCCATCGAAATGGTGGGCAAACAAAGCAAAGGAGTTGCTCCCCGAGCCCACCTGCCGGATTATTGCAACCCTCTTGACACGTTTCCTCGTCCAAGGCGCCAAGCAATGAGGCATGAACATCGTTGGGACGCCGACATATTCATTAACCACCGCAAGAACATGACACTTCTGTACTCTGTTCTTGAAGGAGTAGAGGACTCTGTCGGCTGAAAATGGACAATATATTTCCATTCTCCCTAAGGAAACTTTGCTGGACTTGAGCAGAAGCCAGGATTGGTCGTACTCAGGGATCAATCTGACGAGAAAGACAGTTCTTTGTTGAAAACAGAAAGAGTATGCGGCGGTGCCTCCGTTCCTTTGTTGTGGAGAATAGCACAAACAAGGAGATGAAATGCTCTGCAAGAGCTTTTTCTGTGTTATTACTTGATGAACAACTGATGATTACATCAATAGAAATACTATCCTTATAACGTTAACAGGCAACAAAATAGGAGATATAAAACCAACTCAGCTAACTTAACGCAACAGGACACTGACTTTGCTAACAAACTAAACAACAGAAACATCCTTTTATTTGACTTGTTCTTCACGCATTCTCAGGAGCTTTCTCTTGACTTAAGCTTTGAATCATCTTTTCAACATCCTTGTGGCTCGAGGAAATTTGAAGGAAGGCATAGGATGGGTTCGGAGAGGGCAAGAGGAGCGCCAGGAGGTGCAGACTGACTAGAAGCAGAGGAGATCAACATTGCCGGAGAGGCGTTTGGATATTGAAACTAGAATGTCGAGTGGTAGTTAGGACCAGTCCGCCATATACGTACGGTTCAAGTTTGCTGAGACGCAGACTCTTTAGAAAGAAAAGACGAGGAGTCGATGAAAATTCCCAGGAACTGAGGACTAAACATTTTTAAATACTTGTCTACCAAATCAATTTTTTGTAATTTCCCCCTTTCCAGATCAGCCACAGAATTGCCATTGATCTGACCTCCTTCAAATTTAATGTCCCAAAAGAAGAGGTATGCACGAAACCGATCAACTCGTAAAATCACATAAATTGATCCATACCAAAACAATGATATGTGGTTTTATATGGTTTCGGTTATGGTCCAGATTTAGAAATCTTAAAACCGAATATTATATAGTGCAATTACAGTTTTTTAATGTCATAACCGGTAAAAACCGCACCGGCCTAATAGAAGAGATCTAATCCAATATAAATTAAAATTATATACCTATTTGGCTAATTCTCTCCTCCTTTTAATATCTAATTTTATCATTTAAAACTAATTTCTTAAACAAAAAATTAAAGTCCAATACTTAAAGGAAGGCTCAATCCATATTGATACTTACAAAAATTTTATTGATATTATTTATTTTGTGTTTTCACGGAGTTCTCCACAAAACCACCTAAGTCTCATTTTTCAGCTAATGTCAATGGTAATTGAAATGTTTTTCTTGCATTCATCTTCTAGGTAATGATACATATTTTTTTTACTTTTTTTTTTCTAACTCATTCAAATATAATAAATTGATGGTGTTTTATTCAGTTGTGGATTATGTTTTTTACATCATTGTGTAAGCATTGAGGTATGATGAATGAGTCTTTGCTTTAAAGGTCTATCGTGATATAATGTTGCAGACAATGAGTTTCTTGTTTATGTGTTTTGGTGATAAAAACCAGACAATATGTTTCTTATGTGTGTAAGATTTAGGATGATAAATTTAGCTTATTTGAAATTTATATTTCTTATGTGTGTTGGTTTTATTAAGGGTGATTATTCGGTTTATTCGGTTTAAATCGAACCGAATTAGTCAGTTTGTTCGGTTTTCGGTTTTGGATGATAAGAAACCGAATTAGTCTATAAAACCGAATTCAAACCGAACCGAAATATTTTGGTTCGATTTGGTTCAAACCGAATTAACCTAAAAAATGGTAATTAAATTCTATAAGAAATGAAATGAGATAAAGATATTGTTTTTCTTTTCAAATTTCATTCAATATAGAAGATTCATTGTCCATGAAAAGAAAGAAAATAAGAATCCAAGCTAATTTGGTAGCATTATTGTTCATGAAACAAATAAAAAAATTTTGGTATAAAAAATTTCAGTTATTTCGGTTAACAAATTAAGCGAATTCTAAAACCGAAACCGAACCGAAACCAAATTTTTTGTTATTTGGTTTCAACAGGAACTGAACCGAAATTCAAAATTATTTCGGTTTTTTCAGTTTGAACCGAATACTGATCACTCCTAGGTTTTATGAACTGAATTGTATTTTTTATTTTTATTTTTGTCTATGTTATGTGCTTATATTAATTATTTAGATTTATTATGATAGATTTATGACGTGAAAAAATCGCAACCAAATCACAACCGAACCACATTTATGCAATGTGGTTTTTTTCGGATTTATATACAAAGCGTGCAGTTACAGTTTCTAAATTGTAAAATCATTTACTAAGCGATGTGGTTACAGGTTTAACTCTAAACTACATTAACCCGCACCATGAACACCCCTACTAGAAACCCAACCCAAGACAAACATTTTGAAAAAAAAAAAAAGGGCATGCATCCAAAATTCTAACTTATTTTTACATGCACATTTGCTATTAATATTTTTATTATGGGTAATTTTGACAATGACTATTAAATAGTAGGAATATTCAATTTGTTTAAAGAATATTTCATGACACAATTTTTACTTTTGTTTTTCTAACTCATTCAAATATAATAAATTGATGGTGTTTTATTCAGTTGTGGATTATGTTTTTTACATCATTGTGTAAGCATTGAGGTATGATGAATGAGTCTTTGCTTTAAAGGTCTATCGTGATATAATGTTGCAGACAATGAGTTTCTTGTTTATGTGTTTTGGTGATAAAAACCAGACAATATGTTTCTTATGTGTGTAAGATTTAGGATGATAAATTTAGTTTATTTGAAATTTATATTTCTTATGTGTGTTGGTTTTATTAAGGGTGATTATTCGGTTTGTTCGGTTTAAATCGAACCGAATTAGTCGGTTTGTTCGGTTTTCGGTTTTGGATGCTAAGAAACCGAATTAGTTTATAAAACCGAATTCAAACCGAACCGAAATATTTTGGTTCGATTTGGTTCAAACCGAATTAACTTAAAAAATGGTAATTAAATTCTATAAGAAATGAAATGAGATAAAGATATTGTTTTTCTTTTCAAATTTCATTCAATATAGAAGATTCATTGTCCATGAAAAGAAAGAAAATAAGAATCCAAGCTAATTTGGTAGCATTATTGTTCATGAAACAAATAAAAAAAATTTTGGTATAAAAAATTTCAGTTATTTCGGTTAACGAATTAACCGAATTCTAAAACCGAAACCAAATTTTTTGTTATTTGGTTTCAACAGGAACTGAACCGAAATTGAAAATTATTTCGGTTTTTTCAGTTTGAACCGAATACTGATCACTCCTAGGTTTTATGAACTGAATTGTATTTTTTCTTTTTATTTTCGTCTATGTTATGTGCTTATATTAATTATTTAGATTTATTATGATAGATTTATGACATGAAAAAATCGCAACCGAACCACATTTATGCAATGTGGTTTTTTTCGGATTTATATACAAAGCGTGCAGTTACAGTTTCTAAATTGTAAAATTATTTACTAAGCGATGTGGTTACAGGTTTAACTCTAAACTGCATTAACCCGCACCATGAACACCCATACTAGAAACCCAACCCAAGACAAACATTTTGAAAAAAAAAAAAAAAAAGGGCATGCATCCAAAATTCTAACTTATTTTTACATGCACATTTGCTATTAACATTTTTATTATGGGTAATTTTGACAGTGACTATTAAATAGTAGGAATATTCAATTTGTTTAGAGAATATTTCATGACACAATTTTTAAATTAATCTTTTAAAATTTTTTCCTTAACCTTTAGCTGCTCACACTTTCTAGAACACATAAATGAGTCAAAATTCTGTGTTTGACCACACACTCATTTTGCTAAGCCTTTTTGTTTCAACTTCTTCAGTATCACTGAGCAACCTTTCACCACCACAGTCATCGATTATTTATGGGTAAATGACACCCACCGTTCCTAAACTATTATCAATGTTGCTTAATAAACTATAAATTGTTGCATCAATGTCCTCAAACTATCCAATTTTTGCACCTGTTATGTCGGGATTAAAAAGTGACAGAAATTGAAGAAAAAATTGTAGAGACAATCTTATGCATAGGAAACTTTTTTATTTAAGCTCTAAAATTTTACGATTTTCTAGTTTTGACCTAAAACTATTAAAAAACATATATATATGTATCTATATGTATATACATATAGATACAAGCATGTGCAAAAAGGCTTACGGCTAGATTAATGTTTGTTTGTTTGCTTTGGAATATTTGTGTTTTCATCTCCTCCTCTCATATGAAGTCTATACCTCTTTTCTTTTAATCTAATCTTTTTTAAATGTCGATCAATTGTATACGCGTGCACCTGCCGCTCTACTTTTTCTTTATAGATGGCATTGGCATCTATTAAAATTAAATTGTCTTAGGCCTAAAGCCACTTTTGGTCTCCAAACTCGCTTGAAACGGACACTTTACCCCCTAGACTATAACTCTGTCTAACTCGGCCCCCTGAACTAATGAAACTGGGACACTTTATCTCTTTTTTATCACATGCTCATCACGTGATATCTAGGAACCAAACATCGTTTGTTTTCATCAATGATATACGGCTAATTAGTGTCGCTTTGTTTTGATTCGTAATGGGATTCGACGATCGCTATGGTTTCTCATCGGCTTGTTTGAGGTGCATGTTGAAAGGGGATGAACAAGTGGAGGTTCTTTTCATTTCTGAATTCCAAACTTAATTCAAGTTCACACAGCTCCCCTTTGAAGGGATATGGATTACTCAAGGTTTTGTGTTTTCTTGGTTGTGAATGATGCATTAAAGCCTTCGTGGTTAGTGAAAAAACTTGAAAGCTTTTAGGAGAATCTAAAGGCCAAGTTTTGTCAAAATATGGTGAAGGTTCAACCAATTTTTGAGTATTTAAGCGAGGAGACCAAGATGGGAAGCCAATCTGAAACCTCGCGGATGAAGTAAGCCATTGCCATCAACAAGTAAAACTTGGCGGAAGAAAGGATAAGCGTTGGCTTTCATACGTTGCAGGAGCTGCAGGAACAGAGGGCCTCCCGGAAGGTGAAAAAGCCAGGTTCATAAGGAACGAAGATGGTGGAGAGGGACTGGTCCTTGTATACCACTTGCAGTTGCCTAGAGAGGTCTAAAACCACCAGCACTGCACAGGCCTTTGATGACTTTTCCCTGGCGAAGCTCACATTTGCTCATCTCACGTACCTTAGCGTCGGTTATTATCCACCGCCAAATATGGTGGAGGGTGGCAGGTTCCTACAGAAATTATCCTCCCCAATCACCTTCCTCTTCAGTGATGCACCATGTGCTTGATGAAATGCTTGAAAGAAATTTCAGGCTCAGTCAGTTACGGCAATAAACGCCGTTTGTTTTCAAACTATCACATGATGAGGATGTGACACATAAGGGGTAAAGTACCTCATTTTCACAAGTTCAGGGGTGAGTTAGACCGAGTCATAATCCAAGGGGTAAAGTGTCCGGGTCAAGCGAGTTTAGGGACCAAAAGTGCCTTTAGGCCTTTGTCTTATTTACCTCTTCAAGTCTTCCTCCCGTTCTCCATCCTTCACGGCAATCGCTGGTTGATTTCGTTGCCATCTCCTGAGGCTCACAATGAAGACAGACATGCGATTCCGTTTGGTCATGTCAATATATCACTCGAGCTCACTGATTCGAGCTATGGCCAGATCAGCACCTTGTCATGGATCTTCGCATAAAAGCTGTTATTGTTCTCACCAGTCAAAGCGATTCAGTTTGATGCCCCCGAGTTGGGGCCTGGAGGCTCACGAAGAATGCCAAGCTGATGGAGGTCAGTTTGTGAGAGGAGAGATCCCGAGAGATAGATTGCGACCGATGGAGGTAAGCAACAAGGATCAAGACTCGACGAGGGAGCGAAAGGGCAAGAGAAGGAGGAATATGAGAGTGTTGGCCAAAGAAATAAAGGGGGGCGCTGTGGAAAATCTGGGAGGTGGTAGAGTGAGTGGAAGGGCGGCGTAGTTGAAGTTCAAGATCCAAGTTATAATAAGGTCTCAACTAGCACATACAACACATGAAGTTATGAACACATTATAATCCTTGGGACGGATCTAAAATTTTTTTTCTATGAGATTCATACATAATTACTGTTTGATATAGGACACACTTATGAAGGAAAATGCAAAATTTTAGGTTATTTATAGTAAAAGTAATTTTAATTATTCATTTTTTATATTTTCTTCATTTTCTTAATTTGATAGAATTATTTTATAAATTTCAATGGGATCCATATAAAAATTATTTGCCATTTTCTAAAGAAATTAAAATTTTTAATAGGGTCCACGGACATGGATCCGTCCATGAAAATACCACAACTTTCGATTCAAGTTCAACATACAAACAAATAATAATAATAACCATCAACTTGTGAACCCTTTTTCCAAGAAGGGCAGAAAGTAGTTAGAGCCTTTCGGATCCGTAGTTTTGTTAGAGAAGAAAAAAGATGTGCAAGCAAACATAAAATAAAAGGTAAAAATCTTAAATTTAAAACTAATGTTTAGATTAAAGTGCGGATCTATCATTATATTTTTTTTTCCTCAATATTTCACTAATGTTTTAAAATGGATTTAAATATGCACTTCAAGTTAAAAAAAAAAACATAAAAAATAATGACTTTTGAAATTTTAAGATGGTAATGTAACTTTTAAAAAAACTTCAAATGCCATAGGTAATTAAATACATCTTTAATGTCAAGGATTTCTCCGATCGCTTTCATGGCCAGTCCAGTGCTCTACACCTTTGCAACCAATATTCTCATGCTCTTCTCGAACATCGCAACAAATCCTCTAGGGAATGATTCTAGAAGTGGGATAACATAGATGGTTGCTTACGTTGGATATTCTTGTGAGAAATCGGTCGACTTATTGTCTCAGTACATGAGCTACAAATTAAGTTTCTCCTCCTGCCCTAACGACTAGTGCTTATAACAAAAGCCGATTTTGCAGGGCTCCAAGTTATTGTATGTTTGGATTGAATGCGCTTCTTGGACATGCATTAGGCGAAGTTGGGGCCAGGTGAGGAGACCAACTGCCTCTAATGCTTAATAAGTTCTTTCCATGGTGCAGGGTGGGGGAAGGGCGAGAGGAATTGGTTGATGCAAGAAAACCAAGATAGGAGGAGAAGAAGTAGGTAAATTTTTATTATCGGCTGTCGTGGACAATGGCCGGAGAAGCTCTGAAATGCGACGATGTTGGATAGCCTTTGAGAGAGAGGGAGACTAATGATCTAAGAGCTTTGAAGTCTGTTAAAACTTGTATTATCACCCTAAAATTTCAAAACTTACACTTTTAACATTTTCTATTAGCTTTCTAATGAGAAGTGGCATATTCACTTTCAATTTGAAACTTCAATGACATATTTGAGCTTATTTTAAAACATTAATGAGAGATTACATAAAAAAAAAGTATAATGGCAAATTCACACCCTAATCTAAACATTAGTGGTAAATCTGAAACTTTTCTAGGTAGTGGCAAATCCATTCAGGCGGTGGCAAATTTGAAACATTAGTGGCAAATCCATTCAAGTGACGGCAAAATTAAAAACTTGAACTCATTAGAAAAATTTTCCAAAGGACTTATTTCACCCTTTTGCAAATGACACATATACACGCTTCTTTTGCCTCCATTTCCACTCAGCTTAACATCTCTATAAACTTGGTTTGAGCCGACAGCGAAGTAGATGAATTTCCCTCTCGGCCACCCGAGTTATGATGCTGGCATAGAAAAAGACCCAACTTCCCCAAGAAACAGCACTCCATCTTCCAAACTCTTGGTCTCCTACCATTTGCTTCTGCCCGCATCCAGCTTGTGAATCTGGAATGCAAGCTCATTCACACCATCTCCTAAATCTGCAGCAGAACCTGCATTTGTCATGGATGAATCCATTTCGACCAGTAGCAACTCACCTCCAGATTCAACCAAAAACATCCTTGAGTTAGCTTTTGCACCAACAAGATCAAAAGTATTTTGATTGTTTTTTTTATATCCATGAAATCGATCTTGAGCCTAAGCTGAAACAATTACCAGTAGTGCTTCTCTTATCATCTTGTGATCCAGCCCAATCACTATCAGTATAACCTTTCAACAAAAGACTTGGAACCTGTAAGTACCATATTCCATAGTCTCTGGTTCCAGCTATGTATCTTAAAATTCTTTTTGTAGCCCCAAAGTGATGTTGAGTGGGACAGTGCATATACCTCGGCACCAATCCTACAGAGAAAGCAATGTCTGGTCACGTGTGAGAAAGATAAAGAAGTCATCCTACTAGACTTCTAAATCTTCTTACCTCTATCATTTCAGTACCGTCTTGTGCCTGCAACTTTTCACTGGTGTTCATAGGAGTTGCAATCACTTTGCAACTGCCCATGTTGAATTGCTTCAATAGATCAGTTGCATACTTCTTCTATGATACAAAAATCCCTTCTTCCGTTTACTCCACTTCTAATCCTAGGAAGTAATACAATTCTCCTAGGTCCTTCATCTTGAATTTTCTCACCATTGAATCCTTGAACTCTAAAATAAGCTGAGCAGAAGAACCTGTATAAATCATGTCATCAACATATAAGCTAACAAACATGATGTCTTCAGTACCTTCTTTCTTCAGATATAATGTAGGTTCATTTGAGCTTTTTTGAAACCCACTAGTCTGAAAGAAGTCATCGATTTTGCTATACCAAGCTCTAGGAGCTTGCTTCAATCCGTATAAAGCTTTCTTGAGCTTGTACACTTTGTGTTCTTATCCAGGTACTTTAAATCCTTCTGGTTGTTGCACAAACACTTCTTCATTTAGCTCTCCATTTAAGAATGCAGATTTAACATCAAACTGAAACACTTTCCATTGTTATTGTGTTACAAGTGCCAAAAGTATTCTGATTGTTTCAAATCTTGCAACAGGAGAGAATGTCTCTTCAAAGTCGATGCCATGTTCTTAAGTGTATCCAAGAGCTACCAGCCTCGCCTTATGCTTCTATATGTTGCCATCTGGATAGAACTTCGTCTTGAATATCTATTTGAGGTTGATCATTCTTTTTCCATGGGCCAAATTTGTTAGTTCCCATGTATTGCTTCTCTCGATGGCTACTATTTCATCCTGCATTGCCTCTTTCCAAACTTTATGTTCCAAGGCTTATCTGGCACTTGCTGGATCACCAGCAAATAGAGGATAAGTGCTTGCATACAGATATCTCAACGACTTGGTCTTTTGCGAATGGAGCTCTGGTGACAATTCCACTGACGAAGTTGAAGAGGATCTTGCTAAAGTGATTACTTGAGGTCGTCTTGGCAATTTTTCCAATCAGTTCTTCTCTTTGTACTTCGTCATTTTCCATGTTTAAGGTGGGTGTATCTTTTTTTGAAACTTCCTCCCAGCCCAGTTTTTCATCAAAAACAACATCACGACTAGTGACAATGTTTTTGTTCTCAAGATCAAACAATCGATATGGTTTAGAAGTCAAGCTATAACCAATGAAAATATAGCGTTTGGATTTCTGGTCTAGTTTATGTCTACCAGTTTGAATCAAGGCATAATAGACACATCCAAAGATATGTAAATGACTTATAGATGGCTTTGACCGGTACCAGGCCTCATATGGCGTCATATTCTATACAGCTTTTGTAAGGGAGATATTTAACAAGTATATTGCTGTAGCTACAGCTTCTGCCCAGAAATCATCAGCAAGATTCTTGGTTTTCATCATAGAACGTGCCATTTCCACTACAGTTCTGTTTTCCCTTTCTACCACGCCATTCTGTTTGGGAGTATAGGGAGCAGTGAGCTCTCTTTTGATACCTTAGTCTTTACAGAAAGCAGCAAACTCCTTGGACCAGAACTCTCCCCCTCGATCGGTTCTAAGCGTCTTCAGCTTATGACTGCTTTGTCTTTCAGCCAAGGCTTTGAACTTCTTGAAATGATCAAATGCTTCTGACTTCACCGTAAGAAAGTATACCCAACTCATCCTAGTATAATCATCAGTGAAGAGAAGAAAATGCTTACTTCCTGCGTGCGACGCTGTCCTCATAGGTCCACAAATGTCAGCATGAACTAACTCAAGTTTTTTTGTTGCCTGTCTTGACTGTCCTCTAGGAAAGACTCTTCTTGTTTGTTTGCCCAATAGGCATCCTTCACATGTATGCTTAAGGTTTTCAATGATTGGTAATCCTTAGGGATGGCAGTGGGCAGGGTGAAATCCACAACCCGCGGATACTCGGCTGACGGATTGTGTATATTTTAGGAAAATTACACCCGTCTACCTGTCATGATTTTTTATTTTACCCCATGGGTAAAACCGCCATACCTGCAACCCGCCACAAGTTTCCTTTGCTTGTGAATGGCTTATTTGTAACTTTTAAAAAATAATAGGACTAACATGAAACAAATATATAATTTAAGTGATTAAAGTGTGAATTAACAAATAATATACATCAAACCCCGTTAAAGATTAGAGTGGTACTAACGCATTTGAAGTCACTGAAGAAAATCTCACCTACACCACGCGTGGATTTCTTTTCCCTTAAATCAGCCGAATCTCCTGTTTCCGTTCCATCCTCCCACCAGATTCTTTTGCTTTGGATGAGTTACCTTGTCAAATCGGCTCCGTGATAACCCTGCAAAGCTTGCTGCCGGTATTCAACTCCGTGTAGTGTCGATTTCACTCCTCGTCGCCGCCCGCCTCTCGTCTTCATCTTTCTTTGGACAAGCCTAGTCAACTTTTCATCTTATCTTCTTTTTCTACTCCCTGTTGCCGTTGGTGACCTTTTGCCGCTGCAATTTTTTTCCACCATTTGGATGAGGAAAAACAAGGTTGGAAGTGCCGCCGGAGCCAGCAAGTGCGTAGTGGAAGCCAAAGTCGTGAGATTTAAGAGTGACAGAAGAACTTCGGCGTGCTTTGCGATTTCGCGGGCAATCCGCGGGGTGCCCGTGATCCACGGGTGACGAGCACAAGCATTTTTTTTTTGTCTGTCAGGTCTGGCAGGCGGGTGGCGGATGTGGTGGCTCCGCGCCCGATCCGTTCATTTTCCATCCCTAATAATCCTGCCACCATCTCCTTGTTGGCTAGTAACAGTAATCCTTTAACATGTAGGTGACCATAACGTTGATGCCATACTTCTAATTCATGAGACCTGCTACTCATAAACGCATTATCCTTATTGCATGGAAAATCAACAGGGAACATTTTGTTACCTATCATTTGGGCTTTTAGCACAACTTCACCAGAGCTTGTTTTTGCAACATATGCTCCTTTTTCAAACAGAACAACGTATCCATTTTCGACAAGTTGCCCAACATTAATTAAGTTGTGAGCCAAACCTGGTGCAAAATGCACATTGTTGATCAATTTTTCTTTTCCACTAGCATTGACTACCATAGTTCCCTTGCCTTCGATTTGAACCTGTTTGTCGTTCCCAAGTTTCACCTGAGACTTGTGTGTTTCATCTAACTCCCTGAACTTCACTTTTTTCTCTTGTTAGGTGGTTAGAGCATGCACTATCAAGATACTAGATTTCTTTAGAGGAAGATTCTGGGCTTACGTAAGTCATGAACAGGTAGTCTTCTTCTAACTGTTCAGCAAACTTCGCCTGATCGTCTTTGCTCCAGCATACTTCCTCTTTGTGCCCAAATTTTTTGTAGTAGGTGCATTGAACAGGATTGCTTCTACCTCGCCCTCTTCCTCTGAAAGTGCTTCGACTCTAACATCTGTTTTGGTAGAGCTTCTCTCGCTTTCCCTAGACCTGAAATGCTTGCTCTTTTTCTTGGGCTGTACTTCTGTTAATTCTGGTCTCATGAGCTTGCAATGAACCCATGAGTTCATCAACTGTCATTACTGACAAATCTTTTGACTCTTCTATGGCGGCTACCACATGGTCAAATTTTGGAGTCAAACTTCTCAAGATCTTTGCTACAACAATTTCATCAGTGACTTTATCTCCATATGCACGCATCTGACTAACAATGGAGGAGACATAAGCAAGATATTCTTGCACTGGTTCGTTGTTTTTCATGTTTGCTGTTTCAAAATCTCTTCTTAAGAATTGCAACTTGACTGTGATCACTTTTGCTGAACCTTGATATTCAATCTTAAGGATGTTCCATGCCTGCTTGGTTGTGGTGGCAGTAGCTATTCTTGCAAAAATAGCTTCATCAACTGCTTCTTGAATGAAGAACAAAGCTTTTGCATCTTTCTTGGTGACTTCCTTGCTCATTGCCTTAGTACTGGAGCTTTCTTTAGGATAGCTAGACTTTACAAGATCTCATAAATCCTGGGACTTGAATAGTGTTTTCATCTTTATGCTCTAATATTCATACGAGTCACCTTTGAAAATTGGAATTTGTGGCTGTGTGACGTTTAAGACAGAGTTGTTGGATGTCATCATACTGTCCATTGTTGAAGCCTAGGTTAGAACCTAGCTCTGATACCACAATGTAGTAAAACTAGAACAAAAACAATAGTTTCGAATGTATATGTTCTGCTTGCTTTATTCATGATGAGTTTGCTCTATTTTTATAGAGCTTACAGAAGGAATAATAGAGGATATCAAATTAACTAGATTTTCGGGATAACTTGAACGTTAAGTAATTAACTTATAACAGAACAAATCTTCTCCTGATTTTACTCAGCTACTTTGAATCATTCTTCTAACAGAAGACAGAAAGAGTATGTGGCGGTGCCTCCATTCCTTGTGGCTTGAGGAAATTTGAAGGAAGGCATAGGATGGGTTCAGAGAGGGCAAGAGGAGCTTCAGGAGGTGTAGACTGACCGGAAGCGGAGGAGATCAACATCGTCGGAGATGTGTCTGGATATTGAAGAGAGAATTTTGAGTGGGAGTTGGGACTAGTCCACCATGGATGTACAGTTCAATCATGCAGAAATGTGAACTTTTTAAAATGAGGAGAGACAGGTAGTTGAAAAATTCACGCCAAAATGATAATGTAACTTTTAAAATAACTTCAAGGGTTATAGGTAATTACACTCATCTCCAATGTTAAAGATTTCTCTAGTCATCTTCATGGTTGGCCAACCCAACGCCCTACACTTAAGCAACTAACATTCTCATGCTCTTCTTCACCATCGTAACCAATCCTCTAAGGAAGGATTCTAGAATTGGGATAACAGAGACAGTTGTTTATGTTAGATATTCTTGTGAGAAATCGGTCAACTTATTGTCTCAATACATAAGCTACAAAGTTTCTTATCTTTACCCCAACGATTGGTGCTTAGCCCAGAAGTTGATTTTGTAAGGCTCTGAGTTATTGTATGTTTGGATTAGATGCATTTCTTGGAGAAGCACTAGGCGGAGTTATGGTTAGGCAAGGAGACCAACTACCTCTAATGTTTAATCAGTTCTTTCCATAGTGTAAGCTAGGGAAATATGGGAAGGATTGGATGATAGAAGAGAACCAATGGTGATGGGAGGACAAGTTGGAAATTTTTTATCATCGGTTGCCATGGACGGTGGCCGAAGAAGCTCCAAAGGCGGCAGTGGTAGATAGCCTTTGAGAGGGAGATAGATTACTTACCTAAAATCTTTGAAGTTTGTTAAAACTTGCATTATCACCATAAAATTTTAAATTTTACTAATTTTTAACTTTTTCTGTTAGCTTTCTAATGAGAAGTGACATATTCACTCTCAATGTAAAACTTCAATGGCATATTTGAGCTTATTTTAAAATATTAATGGGAGATTAGATAAAAAAAATTATAGTGGTAAATCCACACAATAGCCTAAATATTAGTGGCAAATTTGAAACTTCTACCTAAACTAAAAAGGCCAAAAAAAAAAAACTTGTCAATAACTAGAACCACTTCCTCATTGTGTCTGTTTATGAAAGCAAGAGAAGCGACATTTGCTCCTTTAGTTGATCTTCTAGTTTGTTTCCTACCTCGGGCCCATATGCAATCATCCTTATCACCAAGTGCCACCCTTATCATCAAGCGCCGGGGCCACCTAGCACCGCGTTCAACACCATTGCCTTAAGAAACCACCAAGGCATTCCTCTTATGTGGACCAAAAACAAGCAATGGTCTTTGAGATTACCGAACTAACATCTCCAAAACCAAAAGTCATTTGCACCGGCCAGATCATAGCTTAACCTTGACTTGGAAAACTGCGATAGCTACTTTTTTCCTTTTACTCCCTCCGTCCCAAAAATTTTGTTCCATTTGACTTTTTATTGTATTTTGACTTAAATTTATTCATATTATTGTTTGTTAGAAAAAATTAAAAAATAAAATTAGAAACTACATGTCTTGATTTATCATTCACATATAAAGATTTTTCATTTATATATTAAAATGTTAAAAAATAAAAATTTCTAAATTAATTGCTGAAATATAGCAAAAGTTTTGAGACTAATGGAGTATATTCTTAAAGCATGTATTATTTGGGCATCGGTACATCCTGAGATAGCTATATGCCGAGATGTCAATATAGGCTAGTACACACCAGCATATAAAAAGATATGGTAACAGCCTTCTTTTTACCGTTTTGCCTCTAGTACCAAGATGTTCCAACCATACCGGTTGATATGGTATAGAATTCAAAACCCTAGAAATCCCAGTTTTTTTGAAACTTTAATTTAGCCTCCTAAGCTAAATCAGGCAAAAGCCTTCCAAATTTTTCTTTTGCCTTTTTCATTTACTACTCAATGTCTTGGATCTTCAAAAATAGCCACAAAAATATCAACCAATAGAACGGCAATATCGATCAAAGGAATATCAATACTGACCAAACAAACAACAATTGTGAAGTGACAAAGGAACACCAACAATGAATAAATGTATAGTAATTGTGAAGGGAGAAAGAAACAACAATATTGACAAAAAATAATAGCAATATCGATCAAATGAACAAAAATTGTGCAGAAGTTAACAATAATATCAACTAAATGCATCAATTATACGGAGAAAAACAAATTCGATTGAATAAATATCAGTTTCCAAATGAATAACAATAGCGAATAAACAACAATATTTTTTTTATAATCGAATAAACAACAATACCAACTAAAAGAACAATGATCTTAAGTTGGACCAATTATATCAACAAAATAAACAATATAATAAGATAAAATGAATAGCAATATCGAATAAACAAAGAAGAAATGACAATTGTGATAATTATGACAAAATGCTACTCTCTTTTTCTCTTAGAGGTGGGATGCGGGCCGACCCGACCCGGGACCTGCTAGGCCTGGGCTTGGGTCAATGAGGACTGGGAACGGCCAGATACCAGGTGGGGCGGGTTTGATTTTTTTTTGTACAAAAAAATTAGAAACATAATTAATTTTATATGTAATAAATATTTTTAAGAAAAAATACCATATCCGGTGTAAGTTTTATTAAGTTAAAAAGCCAAATGCCACTTACAAATAATCAAAACAGGCCTTACATTTTCAAATGACAAAACATTCCAAAAATGATGAAAAATGGAAACCTATGATCTGTGCTTAACAGTATAATCAGATCAAATACAAACTACATGTATGATTAAAAAAAAAAAATTCAAGTCTCGGTATTGGATATTACCTCTTCATTCGAACTCTTTTGGTTTTGCTGCCGAAGTGCTGCGAGACCACAATCTCAGTTGTACACGTATACTTTTACCGCCTCGGGTGTCAATCTTGATCGTTTCTCCGATATCACCTGTTTCCCTGCACTAAACGTTACCTCGGATAATACGGTGGATACTGAACGGCAAGAATCTCCTGTGTGATTATCGACAATATCGGAAACCTTGATCTCTTTTGTTTACGTCACTCCACTATGTTGACGTTGCTTGCCTCGAATGATGTGTTGAAATAGTCATCAATCTTAGCTAATTCCAATGTCGTCAGTCGGGATCATTTAAGCATTTGGAAAGTCGGGTTGAACCTTGATGAGATAGATCTCTTTGGAGGTGATTCGGATCTTACCTTATCTGAATGTCACTCATAATATAACTTGTAAAAAGAATGCAAGTACTCAGAAGCAGTAGCAGATATAGCCAAAACATTTATATGAGACGTTTCTAAATAAATATGAAAAATTCCTTCAAGCAATGTTGTTGTGCCTGTTAATTTAACATATGGGTCAAGCAAAGAAGCAATTAAAAAGATAGGTGGAATGTTTACGAAATACTGAAGCTACTTAGCCCGCATGGCTTTGACAGTTAGTTTTAACAACTTATCATCTTTAAACTGATGTAAAGCATATCTAATATTCACTAAATGAAGTAAAACTTGATGAATGGTTGGGTAGTAAACACTAGAGAAAATTCAGTAGCCTCATAAAAAAAACTTTAGCAATTCACTGGTTTTGAAAAAATTTTCCCAAACTTCAATTGTAAGAAATTCACAACCTATTTTTAAGTTCATGAAATGCATCAACAAATTTGCATACGGGAAAGCATCTTGTAATATCAAATATGTGGAGTTCCAATGAGTTGGGCAATCCAATTTAAACCGTTTTCAAGAAAACTTTTTTTTATTTTCAAAACAAAAGTTTTTAAATTCACGAAACACAGCAGGTCTTGATTTCAAATACGTCAATGAGTTCCAAATAGGCAGAATTTCATTTTGGAGAACTTATAAACCCTTTTGCACACAAAGGTTCAAAATATCACACATCACACATGCATCTAACGTAAAAGAATGCACCGTTGAAAGATAGTTTCAATATTTGACTCAAAATGTGAACAACAACATCATTTTTTGAAGCATTATCAAATTAAATGCGGAGGACTTTATCAGCACAAAAATAATCACGTGAAGTTTCTAAGATACAATTGAATATATAATGATCACTATGATCCGTTTCAATGCCCCTAAATAACAAAATTCATTCTTGCATAATTCAATCAGAATCAATCTAATGAGAAGTAACAAAATAAAAAGATTGACCTATAGGTAATGTCCACATATCAGAAGTGAATGCCACACAATGATCAAGAGCAGAAAAATAGGCTTGAAAATCTAACTTTTCGGCTTCAAATAATCTAAAGTTTTCTTTCCTAGCAGTTTTCCTAGACACTTTTTTAAATGCAGGATTTAATTGTAATTTTATTCAAGATTCTAGATGCATATCTTTAACTTGTGAAAAAGGTTTTTCGGTAAGTATCATCCAATTTACCATGCCTTCTCTACAAGACTGTTGGTTAAAATCAAAAATACCTGGCCTGTCGGCACTAGTTATAGACCTAAGTTGTGTTTGTCCTCCAGAACTAATGTCGGCACTAAGGGCGATGTTAGGATGTTGATTTTCAATATGTCACTTCTGTTGGGTTTCGGGAGTTAAACAGCACAGCGAAATTTAACCGAAACCCTCTAGGGTCCAAGTGAAACGGGGTAAACCGGGTGTTTGAAAATTTTCATACCTAATTTTCAGTTGAGATCTCTCACTCAACTGTAAAGTCGAATCACAAAACCTGAATAGTTGACGTGTTCAAACTCTCTATGGTATCCACACGAGCCTCTCGGGATCACCACTTTTCCACCACATCTCGGCAGATATGTTTCTCTTGCGCTCGTAGTGCTAGCTTACGTCCTCCAAGGAATTGCAAGAGAAGAGTGCGGCTGTCCTTTTTGGAGGCTAGGGTAAGGAGATCTGCGAATTTCTCACTAAAAGTTGTATTAATAGTGAGACTCAACTTCCGGGCCTAATGGGTTTCAAAGCCCTAATCCAATTAGGCTTTAATTTCGGGCTTAATAATGGCTCAACTCTTGGGTCCATTATTAATACGAAATTAAAGTGAAACTATAACCCAAATAATTAGCCCATGCACTCTCATGATCCAAATAGCTCTATGTGTGCGACCCAATAGGCTCTTACCACGTTGGCAATGATCATTAATCACATTTATGATCATAAGCAATGAGCGATGTCTAGCAACACATCATTGCTACTCAAGTGACAAGATTGTCGGTGATTCGACTAAACCTTTATGATCATCACCGATATATGCCATTGTCCCTTTATCCAAGATATCAAGACTAAGCACGAGACATGGAATGTGTCACTTTCGTATAGCCCAATCTTTAGTTTCTTGATTACCGAATAGACCAACTTAAACTGATGACATTTGATATCGTATATCAACTCATCCGAGCATGGCCATGTATTTTTCTAAGTCTTACTCTAATAAGGGCCCCGAAGATATCACTCTCGTTACATGGGAGGGAAAAATCCCATCTTGATCATATAAATCTCTCCACATGATATGTGACATACCCAATAACCTCCTTCAAGTTCACTCAGTTACGAGCAACAAAGTAAAGTATCAAAGCATGTGACTCACATATAGGGAACTTTGATGATCTTAGGTCAAAGGACTACATATACCATGATCACTATGAGAATCATTTATGGCACTCATATAACGATCCATGTAGTGTTCTCATGGTGGGTCGGTCCAGTACACAAGTTCTCCAACTTGTATCCATATGTAGACTACATATCTCATATTAGTCTCTACATATGCTAGTTGTTATGTATTATTATAACCTGCTCCACAATAATACTAGACCAAGGACGTTTAAGAATATCATTATTCTAGGGTCATAATTATGTTTATTACATTATGCAGAAACAAAACAACAAACATAATTGCTGGATTAATGCCTCAATAAAATATCATGACTCAATGTGCAAAAAATACAATCATCTCATGATTGGCTTTTGGGCACAACACTAACAGTTTCAGCATTCTAATACCAAAATTCTTTTTATGCACCAATTTTTTACCGTAATATTTGTATTTCCCGTACCTCTACTCCTTTTTGTGTATGAGCTCATAATGCTCCCAAACTCAAACAGTTAGTCTCGAGGATTTACCTTGTCCTTGAGTTTCCTCCACAGGAGGTCCATAACTTGTTGGCATCGGTTGTGTTGGCGGATTCCCCGCCGTCATTACATCCAACTTTTCAACTTCATCATTCGATAATTTATTGTCGAGTCCCAAATCATAATTCATCATATTAATTCCGGCATCATCACCATGCAACTCTTCAATTAATATGCCTTTATTGGCGGGCCAAAAACGGCGAAAGAATAAGTCTTGGAGGCCAGTTGTGTGAGAAGATGAACTCTCTATCACCTTGCCATTTCCTCTTGAAACCATGAGTCACGAACTAAGAATAGTAATTAATGCAAATTAAGAGGAGATTTTGAAGATATTAGGGCGACATTAGTAAGAAATTTGGAAGTGATTAAGAAAAAAGCTCAAATGCTTGAGAGAATGTAGTAGAGGAAGAATAAAGATTGAGTGGTGGTGTGAGGATAGTGAAAATGAAATTGATATTTATAGGGGAGGGCCAAAAAACATTTGGACCAAAAAGTCCTCAAATTTTAGTTGTTGGGAGGGGTGAAAATAGAATTTTGGAGATTAAAATGTAGTAGAAAACCGTTGAAGGACATATATTGTAATTAACCCACTTTTTAAAACTTTTTTGCAGGTTGCCATTTATGACCATTGCACCACATGCATGGACTGGCCAGGCCGATTTTTAGGGCAGGGCGGGGCAGTTCGGGTCACAGATCAGGTCGGGTTCAATTCTGGACCAGGGCGAGCTGAGCCGGGTTGACCCGGCCCCCACCTCTACCTCACTTGCGAATTGTCGCTCCCAAGATATCATTTTGTTGTTCTGGAACAATTATTGTTCATTTACAGGAAACCTCAGAAAACAGCAGACAATCACCATTCAAATCAAGAATGTGCCAACTGCACCTTCTTTAAGCCCTCTGCTGGTCTAGAATTGCACCCTGCCAAGCCATTCAGGCGGTGGCAAAATTAAAAACTTGAACTCATTAGAAAAATGTTCCAGAGGGCATATTTCACCCTTCTCCAAATCATACACATACACGCTTCTTTTGCCTCCATTTCCACTGAGCTTAACATCTCCATAAACTTGGTTTGAGCCGACAGCGAAGTAGATGAAGTTCCCTCTCGGCCACCCGAGTTGTGATGCTGGCGCAGAAAAGGACCCAACTTCCCCAAGAAACAGCACTCCATCTTCCAAACTCTTGGCCTCCTCCCATTTGCTTCTGCCCGCATCCAGCTTGTGAATCCGGAACGCAAGCTCCTTCACACCATCTCCTAAATCTGCAGCAGAACCTGGATTTGTCACGTATGAATCCATTTCAACCAGCAGCAACTCACCTCCAGATTCAACCAAAAACCTCCTTGAGTTAGTTTTTGCACCAACAGGATCAAGAGGGCTCAAGTTTGCATATGGGTCAACCATGAAAGTCCTTCCTTGTTCATCAACTGCATAAAAATTGCCATTGAAGGAAGCCATATCTGTAACCCCTCTCGTGTTCCTCAGTTTGGTCCAATCTGTATCTGTGGACCGAAAAAGAGCCAGATCTCCATCGAAATGGTGGGCAAGCAAGGCAAATGAGTTGCTCTCCGATCCCACCTGCCGGATTATTGCAACCCTCCTGACACGTTTCCTCGTCCAGGGCGCCAAGCAATGAGGCATGAACACCGTTGTGACGCCGACATATTCATTAACCAACTCAAGAACATGACACTTCTGCAAATCTAATACTCTGTTCTTGAAGGAATAGAGGAGTCTGTCGGCTGAAAATGGACAATATATTTCCATTCTCCCAAAGGAAACTGTGCTGGACTTGAGCAGAAGCCAGGACTGGTCGTACCCATGGATCAATCTGACGAGAAAGACAGTTCTTCGTTGAAGACAGAAAGAGTATGTGGGGCTGCCTCCGTTCCTTGTGGCTCGAGGAAATTTGAAGAAAGGCATCGGATGGGTTCGGAGAGGGCAAGAGGAGCGCCAGGAGGTGCAAACCGACCGGAAGCGGAGGAGATCAACATCGCCGGAGATGCGTCTGGATATTGAAGAGAGAATTTCGAATGGGAGTTGGGACCAGTCCGCCATGGACGTACAATTCAATCATGCAGAGACGCGAACTTTTTAAAGTGAGGAGACGACGGGTAGTTGAAACAATCAAGTCAAGAGGACAGAAAATTACGACCCGTCAGTGCAGAAAGGCGGAAAAATCAACGACGGTGGCATGTGAAGAAGAATACGTATAGACTTTAGACAAAAAAGCAAGCTATCAGGTTCGGTACCAAAGTTCCACTAAATTAAATTTCAAGTGGTTTATTTTATTCTTATATTTTTTATCTGAAATTAATTTTAATTAAAATTTAAAAATTATGTAGGTGTAATAATTTATTAAAAATATAATTTTTATAATCTTGATAAATTTTTATTTTTTTTCTAGTTTTATGTATTAAAAAAATTCATAAAAATTTAAAAATATTATAAAAATTGACTTTCAAATGAATTATTACTTTCAAATAAAACTGGTTTCAGGTGAAAAAAATATAAAAATAAAAATAAATCAATTGACTTAAGTTAAAAATAAAAATAAGCCAATAAAATATGTTTATTCTCCTGAGTTCCTACGTTTAGATGACTCTTAAATTTTTTTTATTTTGAGGAAAACAAAAGACTTCAAATATAAAGTTTGCTTAAACAACAAATTGTTTTGGCGCTTCAATAGTTTTGCCACTTTTGCGTTAATCTTAAGAAACAGAAGAACGAGTGCTTACAAAAGCAAATTGAAAATATCCTCGTTGGAGTGGTGTCTTGACTCAACTGCTTCCGCAGGAAACATTTTTAATAGCCCCGGCCTCTGTACGTTTTGACATGGTAGTCCTCTAGCTTGAACAGGGATTGCTAGCTCCTAGGTGGGCTTTTGAAAAGGTTAAACCTAACTTTGATTTGAATGAATGCACTTACTGTTTAAAAGGAATATTGTATTTGGATTGTGGGATTCTGGACAGAATTTCATTTAAAATGAGCATTTTAAAATTCTAGCAAGTTGTTCAAATTAAGTGGCCACCAATGAAAAACACATTCAAGTACAAGTTAGGAAACCCAATAAATCATGAAAATAATCAATATGTTAGGTATTTATAAGCATCAAATTATTTTAAATGGCTCACAATATTCATAGAAACAATAAATATACACATATTTACAAAAAATTCAAACTAAAAAAAATAAAAATTAGGTTTAGGAGAACCAAATTCAAGTAGAAATCTTTATTATAGAATAGCTCACATTCCAATCCAAGTAAAAACCTCCATCGAATCAGCATCCTAACTCCATAATTCATGAAAACCCTAAGAAAAATAGAAAAAAAAAATGAGTTGGAGGGTTTGGGGTTGAAAGGGAACAAAAAACACGACTGTTGGCTGAGACTTTTTTACAAACAAAGGGCATCTCGAAGCCGCTACCGGTGCTGCAACACCAATACTCATAAGCATTGACACCCTTCAATATTTTGAGCATAATTTTGTGCACAAGTGTTGATTAAAACGATTCAAGAACCCATGTGAAACTAAGAAAAATGGTTACAATTTTTATTCTTTCATACAAGCCTGAATCTACCAAAAAAAGGTCAAATAATGTCTTGTAAGTTACCCTTTTTTGCTCCAGTCGCTTTCGCCTGCAAAAACATAAGAATAACATTAGAATGACACTAAATTCAAGCAATTATTGCTATAAAGTATACAAAGTGAAGGTAAAATAATAGACATATAATACACTTGACATACTCCCAAACTTATTACTTTGCTTGTTTTGAGTGAAGACAAGAATAATGAATAAGTAATGATGTAAAGAATGGACAAATGAATAAATCGACATAACCTATCCTATCATACAAGTTCATCTAAACATACAAGTTATGCTAACAAGACAAACATACAAAATAAACAATGAAAAATAACGACCTGAGCTACACCAACTATATATCTAGTTATAAAAGTTACTTGCATTAATTATGGTGGATGTCAAGCCTCAAGAATCAAAACAATATAATGATCATATTGATTCTTCTATATTTTTTGTTCGGACTCTTGACTTAATCAATTTTTTATTAATTTCATGCTTTCCCATATGAAAGTGTTTGCTCGACAAAATCTAGTTAAATTAGTATTACTCAAGGTCAGAAAATGTTAATAAATGAACTACTTTACATTAAGATTAGCATTAAGTACTATAACTCTAAATTTTGTTTTTCATATAACTTGATAAGTGAAAAAAACTTAACACGTGGAGTTAAAAAGGTCCTTTCACATTTTCATACTTCCTTTGCTTGCATTTACTTTTCTTTGCTTTTTTTTTTCCCTTTTTTTTTTCATAGATTCTTCAATTATTACTATTCTGTAAGTTGTTGCTTACCATTTTACGCAAAAGTCAACTCTCTCTTTAAGAGAAGACTCTCAAGTACCAAACAAATACATATTCAAAGTGCTTTGCGTACTCATATTTCAAATCACCATTTTACATGAAGATTGAATCTTGTCTTATGAGAAGACTTTTGGCTAACTAAGTGAGTTCAAATATTGAAGTAAAGAAGAAAAAAAATTAAACTTTTAAGCATGTTATTCAATTAATTAAAGCTCAAGTGACTTAACAAGGTAAGTACTAACATTTATTTCAAGTAATAATCAAACAAATACTAGAAAAGACAAAGTTCCATAGTCCACTGATTAACAAACGCTTCATATGATCTAACCACTAAGCTTAGCATATTGGTAATGTTGGATTTGGTTTAAGCAAATATTTAATTTTGATGATAACAAGTGTATTGTTTTAGTGTGCTTAAATCTCACTTCATTTGGTCAAAATAAGATTTGTTAAACCTATGCTTAATTTTCAAGTATTTTAAGTGTTATTTCAAAAAATATATTTTAAGTTTATTGAGAAAAACTTATTTTTTAAGAGAAGTTAGTAGGTCATCAAAATATGTTAGTGTTTGAATCAAGTTTGATTTCAAAATGACAAGTTTTTTTAAGTTGTTTCATGTTTAATCCAACAAAAAAATAGTTCAATATGTCTTTTTATCACCTAAGTCTTCCCAGCTCCCAAGTTTATATTTTAATGCATTAAATATTGGTTTTAACCTATTAACTGGAAGTCTGAAAGCTTCCACCTAAATTCTTCAACTAGTGCAATTTTAGCCAAAATTTAAAATGACTTGGATGAATTAGAGGATGTCACTTGGACAGTCTGGCAGAGCATTTAATGGTCTTTCTCCAGGCATTTTTACTGTTGAAGGACAAAATTGAGTCTAATGTGTTAAACCAAAAACTTAACACGAAATCTGGAGTCTTTTCTTGCATAAAAAATAGAGTAATAGTTACCAATTTATCATGAGTTTTTCTAGACATCTCTAGCAGATGTGCAATGGCCTTTTTGCCTCTAAATGAGTGTAAATTTATGACCAAAAAAACATTTTAGAAAGAACTTTTGGGCATTAGAAGTGGGAATTCATCATCTAGATCAAATTAAGTGCTAAACTTGAGATTTACCAAGAGAGTTTATGCTTTCATTTATATATCTAGCAAGAATACTATTGTTTTGAGCTTGTAACCTTATAAACACCATTTGGTAAGATTGAGTTAGTGAGGTTTCTAGTTAGCCTCTAGGAAAATTAGTGAGGGAAATAATGTTGGTGAGGTTTTTAGTTAACCTCTAGAAAAACTAGTGAATGTTGGTGGTAGAGAGAGATACCAAAGGAGTGTCTGTCTTTGTGTACTCTTGACACTTATAGTGGAGAAGAAAACTCTCAAGTGGTAAACTTGAGAATGGGAATGGGCTCTCAAGAGGATAGACAAACTTATACAAAAAAAATCTTTGTGTACAAACTTCTTTCCTTCTACTTGTTTGATTATTGCTTGGTGATTTGTTTTTCTTCATTGGTTAAAGTTGTTTGTTTTCAAAAACACTTCAAAAGAAATCTTTCAAAGTAAAATTTAGGATCATTATAGTAATTATTTTCTAGTTAGAATAAGTTTATTTGAGTTCCTTAAATTGCATTTTGGTTTAAAAGATTAAAATCTTATTTTTTGTGATTTTTGGAATTCAACCAATTCACTCCCTTCTTGGTTGTACTTTGGCCAACAAGTAATGTGTAGAATATATAGTGGGAGAAAAATGAACTTAATAAGACTTCAAATTGTGTAAATCATCCAAGATGAAAAATATCCAAGAATCACAACAATTAAAATTTATATATATTTACTTACATTTTAGGTAAAATTTTATAAAAAAAAAAGCAAACCACCTAACAAAATCTTCAAGTAAGATTTTTCTCGGGAGGTAAGGTGCTCTTGCCTCTAATTACTCATCCAACATTGTAGCAATGGTAGCAGAATGGTGATGGAAGTGGGAAGTAGCTACATGGATTCTGATGAAGAAGAATGATGGTGGGTGAAATGCCTCCTCAATGACGTCTATGTAGATTTGAACCTACAAAGAAAACCCAGGGAAAAAATATACAAGATATCAGCAAATTCCCCAAAACTTAATCAATACTAAACCACCAAGAATTCATGCAACATTAAGGCAATAGCATATCTTCAACCTTCTATTTCCAACAAACAAAGCATAAGAATACCAATAAAAATAAATAATGATATTTTTATATCCAAATGCTAGTCCAACCTAAAGCAATCACACAACATCCTTTACCTTCCTAAAATTCATAACATCAAACCATTGGTATCCATACAAACTAAAAAATCAAAACCAAGGTAACTCTTCTAACATACAAGGTACATCTATCCATCAAGCAATAATCCATCTTAACACTCCATAAAAATAACAAGTCACAATCCAAGCTAAGACGTCTCAAAGCATGAATTTGAAGAAACTTCTATGAAGGATGATTTGAAACACTTACAAAGATAGTTTTTAATGAGAAGAACAAAAACTTGATACATATAGTGCAAGGAATAAAGTTTTGGCTAATTTGTAGGAAAGTAAGTTGTGTGTGTAACTTGGAACTTATTACAACTTTGCTTAAATTTTGCCTTAAAAAATTGAGGACTTGTTCCACCACTTGGTTTGTAATTTAAAAAATGTAGTCAAGACATCTAGCTAAAATTACTTAAACAAAAAAAAAAAGAGAAAAAATATATACAAGCAACAAAAATAACTCTAGTCTAAAGCAAGATCATCATAATGATATTGATAGAATTCTTTAATAATTCCCCAACAATAGTACCAAAAACTTTGTCACGAAACAGAAGTTTATAAAATAAACTAATAAATTACTGAAACAAAAGAAAAGATATGGGATGAAGAGAGTGCTTAATTAAATAGTTCTTTCATTACAAATCTTATGACTTACTTTATATTTTTAGAAGTTTCAAAAGGATGATACATCTTCTTAAAGAACTAATAAATTTCTATTTAGGTTTAATTACAATTTACCTCCTATGATTTATGTGATATTACACTTTACCCTTCTTATTTTAAAATATACATTTGCACCCATGCTTTACACTTTGCCATATTAAAAAAACTATTTTATATTTACAAGAATAAAAATACTATACAATTTAACTTACAATTTTAGAAATTGTTGTCAAACAATGTAAAAAAGATTGGGACAAAGTGTAGATATCTAAAATAGAAGGGAGTAAAGTGTAACATCACCTAAACTCAGGGGAAAATTTCTATAACTCATTGAAGAAGTTTGAAAGAAACAACCTGTGTTCAAATGAAAGCACTTCAAGGTGAAAGAAATAATCTCTGAAATTCCAAACCATGTCATTTTTATGGATAACTAACAAGTTAATTACTAGAAGGCAACTCATCTTGGAGCGATTGGTACCAACGGTTCTTCTTGGCATTCTAAAATTATTTAAGCTGATGAGAAAATACACTACGCTTTGAGCTTATTTGTTTCATGTAGATTGCTCCAACTACTTGGCCGTCACAAGAATTGTATGACTTCATAATTTTAATGCAAGTCTTGCTTTGTTGTTCAAACAAAAAAAAAAGGACAACTTATTGAAAAAGTAATTTGGTCACAGAAATTGGGATGAAGCAGTAATTGACTAGTTAGTAACTACAACAATAGAATAAAATTTGTACCTGGATTGAAATAAGAGCACAAGAGAAACAACTCATAATTACAAGCAGACTAGAGAAGTTCTAGAATGGGAAAGAAACCACATGTTCTGGTTATCTCATATCCAGCACAAGGTCATGTTGCCCATCTCATGAAGTTAGCTCTCTATGATCACTTTCTATGGAATTAGGGTTACATTTCCCAACATGGGCATCATCCATGCAAAACTTATAGCCTCATAGCAAGAAAAAATTGTAGGAGCATGCCACCTAAACATGGTTTCACTTCCTGATGGATTGGACACATTAGAGGCTGGTCAAAAAATGAAGCTAAGATAGCAGAAGCTACTCGAGAGGCCGAGAGAGGGACGCGTTTGGGGCTAAGGGGAAGGGGCCGAAGAGGGGTGGGCTCCTGGGACTAAGGGGGGAAGGGAAGGCCCAACAAGCTAAAAATCGAGCCTGTTAAGCTCGAGGGCCTAAAGGGCTGAATATTTGTGGGCTCGAGCTCAACTCGAAAATAATTCGAGCCCAATTTTCGGCTCGAGCTCGAAAATACCCGACTCGAAAATCTCTTACTCGAGCTCGAGTTCGAGCTACCCGAATAAAGCCCGGCCCATTTTCAGCCCTAGAAGCTACTGATAGAATCAGGCCAGACAACTTGAAGGAAATGATTGAGGAGATTAACAAGTTGAATCCCAAGGAGCAAATTAGCCATGTTTTTGCATATATGACACTAGGGTGGCCACTAAAGTTGGGTAAAGACATGGGGATTGAGCTGATAGGAGTTAATTAGCCTTCTAGACTTGGTCATATGCCTTTGTCATTACAAATTCCTTAATTGATTTGGGGTGTCAGATAATGAATGTACGATGAAGAAAGAATCATATCATTGAATTTTTAGTATTGATAGCAGATGCTTGATTTTTATGCTTGAAATTTTATAATATAGTAACGTATTTAGGAGTTACTATAAGTCAGTTTACATCTACATCGATTGAATATTTTATAATGGTTTATGAGAATTCAAGGGATTTGAGAGTATACTTATATTAAAATTTTAAAACAAATTTATTTTAGTGCCGAAATATTGGCACCATGCTTGATTTTAAATTTATGGGAGTATACTTATATTAAAACAGTTAATTAACATTTAAAAATATTATTTTTTATTTATAAAAAGTAAAAAATTAATAATTTAAAATATTTATTAACTGTAAAAAAATAACATACACATTACAATTATCAGAAAATACCTACTATAATATTTAAATTAAAATTTTTTAAAAATACCATCAAACTGTATTAAAAATATATTAAGTCAGAACACCAAGTGGCGAGGAGTAGAATACTACGTACTATTCTTTTTTCATTTTATAATTCGTATAGCTTACTAACTTCGTCTTTGTGGGACTTTTTTAATATCTACTTGTTTCTGTCATGATGATGATCGATGTGAACAATATAAAATAGTTCCCGTATCCTGGCTTCCTCGATACTTGTTCCAATGAATGATTTGATTCTCCACCATGCCTCTACCTTTAAAAATTATTATTTTAATATTTATTTTTTTTACCTTATTTGATACGCTTTGTATCCCAAATTTGTTGAAATATTCACATTTTAGTAATTAATTTATAATTTTTTATTTTTTATTTTTTATTATATAAATAAAAAAATTTTATATATAAATGATAAATAAAGATCTATATTTTTAATATATATTTTTTTAATTTTTTTCTAACAAATAATAATATGAATAAATTTAAGTCAAACTATTTAAAAAATTCAAATATTTTAAAGAATATAAGATAGAGAGAGTAATGTATATAAAGTAAATGATAAAAATAGAAATGACATTACAAACTAATTCAAGACAAATTGAGTAATTTTGCTTGATTAAATTACCAATAACTTTTCCATAAAAAAGAATTACCAACAACTTATCCAGTGTTTAGAAAATGAGAAACTTATATATGTGAATCCTTGTTTCTTCGTATGGTAACATGTGTGTTTGTGTGTATTACATCTTGCAACTTATAGTAAGTACGTTAGGCTAACTTAGCTAAAAAATTTCTAAGTCATGCATGCATTATGGATCCATATTGACGTGAATTTGGGCCTAGTCAAGGCTTATATACATACTCATAAATATACATACATCACTTACAAGGTTTTTATAATATTACCTCCGTTCCAATCTCATTGCTACATATTTCATTTTTTTACTCAAATTCGACATAAATTTATTATTTTCCAAAAAAAGTTTTTGAAAAAATAAATTTAAAAACTACATTTTTTCATTTATTATTTGTAGGGTAAAATCCACCGATGGTACCCTAGCTTTTATTCTTGTCCCAAATGGATAACCAATCTTTAAATTTACCCTATCGAACTACCTAATCTTATGTTGCACGTCCTAATTAAGTACTTTCTGCTGATTTTGTCATTAAAATGGATAGAAATTAATGATGTGACATTACAAAACATTAAAATAAACTTAAAATAACAAATTTAGTCCTCAAACTTTTCAAATCACTAATTCTAATCCCCTGAACTTCCACCAAAATAAATTGAGTTTTTTAGGCCCTTAAAACCCTAACCTCTCATCTATCACTGCTAGCCCAGCCGCCGTCACTGACGAGCAATTTCGTGATGTCTCAACTTTCCTACCACCGGTTCTAATACCCTCTATAGCCCCTCGATCCCATCCCTAATCCCTGCCAATCCCCCTCGATCCCACCCCCTCCCTCCACAGTCGGCAAAGGAGCTGTCATTGGGCGTCACAAAGATCATCTTTTTGTGGCTTAATGCGATGTCACCCAAATCTTTTTCTCACTGGCAGTGGAGATTGAGCTTCAGATTGGTGGCTATAACTGGGCGACAATGATTGGGCGCATCGACAATTGGGCTTCAAATTGAGGCAGGCTAGGTGATGTTGCTAACCTCCTCTTCCGGCTGTCATCTTAACCCTCATCTCCAATTCTCGCTCAATTAACTCGATCATTTGTGTTCCCTCCAAAACCATCAATCAACTGGGTACTCAATTCAAGAAATGACGGTTGTCGATTCTCGATTCTCCCTTAATTGTCGCTCGACCTCCCAATGATGGCCAATTCCTAGTCGATTTAAGGATAGGACAATGGTGATGAGCGATTCTCACTCAATTCAAGGCCTACATGACGGGCAAACGGTGCAAAAGCAAGGAGGAGTAGTAGTGGGGTTGGGCAAAGTGGATGATGACAATGACGGCAATGTCTAGGTGATTGGGCGATAGTAGAGAGAGAGAGAGAGAGAGAGAGAGAGAGAGAGATACTGACATCAAGAGAGTAAACTAACATTAGAGAGCAAAATTGAGCTGAAATTTTAAGACTTAAAATTAGTGATTGTAAAAATTTAAGGTTCAAAGTTGTTTTTTAAATTTATTTCAATTTTATTTAATGTCATATCATCATTTTATCTATTTTAATGGCAAAATCGACAAAAAGTACCATATTGGGATGCGTAACATAAGTTTTTGTAGTTCGATAGGATAAATTTAAAGGTTGGGTACTCATTTGAGACAAAAAAAAAAGCTAAGGTACGCAGTGGACTTTGCCCATTATTTGTATGTAAATGTTTTATATTTACTTGAGAAAATTTTAAAAGCAAAGAATTCTAAACCAACTACTATGGATAATAAATGATGTAAAAAAAAATTGAGACAAATCAAGTAGTAAATTTTTTAATTTTGCTAAAAATGTAATTGAAAGTAGTCATGCACGTATGTTTGGCATTGGTTTGTATCAAGTCGGTCAGAGAATCAACATGATACCATATTTGGCGAGCTCATATGGCATTCACCTACATTATTTATTTTGTTTGATGTCATACGAACAATTTTTTTTTAACGGAAAAAAATCCAATTAATAAGAAAAGATAATCTACTCAAATTGTAGCTGGCAGAGAAATAGTTGGTAACAACATAAGAAAACTACTGACAATCACATATTTTACCAATTTACCACGACTAATAACGGATAATAGCACCATTCAAATCAAGGACAATGAATACTAATCAACCTATTAATAATCCCCACACACACATATATGTGTGTGCGCGCGCACGCGCGAGTTATATAGCACCTTGAAGTTCACATGTTCTGCCTGGAATTCTTTACGGTTGAACAGCTGATCATTCCTTGCCTTCCAAATGCCCCACACTGTGACAAGCAGAGCTGCCCCCCATGCTGCCAGGTGCCAACTGCACCTTCCTTAAGCCGCTTGCTGGTCTATCTTTGCGCCATGCCAATCCATTCAGGCGGTGACAAAATTAACAACTTGAACTCGTTAGAAAATTTTTCCAGCGGACTTATTTCACCCTTCTCCAAATCATACACATACACGCTTCTTTTGCCTCTATTTCCACTGAGCTTAACATCTCCATAAACTTCATTTGAGCCGACAGCGAAGTAGATGAAGTTCCCTCTCGGCCACCCGAGTTGTGAAGCTGGTATAGAAAAGGACCCAACTTCCCCGAGAAACAACACTTCATCTTCCAAACTCTTGGACCCTTCCCATTTGTTTCTGGCCGCATCCAGCTTGTGAATCCGGAACGCAAGCTCCTTCACGCCATCTCCTAAATCTGCAGCAGAACCTGGATTTGTCACGGATGAATCCATTTCGACCAGCAGCAATTCACCACCAGATTCGACCAAAAACCTTCTTGAGTTAGCTTTTGAACCTACAGGATCAAGAGGGCTCAAGTTTGCATATGGGTCAACCATGAAAGTCCTTCCTTGTTCATCAACTGCATAAAAATTGCCATTGAAGGAAGCCATATCTGTGACCCCTCGTGTGTTCCTCAGTATGGTCCAATCCGTATCTGCGGACCGGAAAAGCGCCAGATCTCCATGGAAATGGTGGGCAAGCAAAGCAAATGAGTTGCTCCCCGAGTCCACCAGCTGGATTACTGCAACCCTCTTGACACCTTTCCTCATCCAGGGCGCCAAGGAATGAGCCATCAACATCGTCGTGACGCCGACATATTCATTAACCAGCTCAAGAACATGATACTTCCGCAAATCTAACACTCTGTTCTTGAAGGAATACAGGATTTTGTCGGCTGAAAATGGACAGTATATTTCCATTCTCCCACAGGAAATTGTGCTGAACTTGAGCAGCAGCGAGGACTGTTCGTGGCCATGGACTGACCTGACGAGAAAGACGGTTCTTCGCCGAAGACAGAAAGAGTAGGTGACGGTGCCTCCGTTCCCTGTGGCCCGAGGAAATTTAAAGGAAGGTAGAGGATGGGTTCGGGGAGGGCAAGAGGAGCGCCAGGAGGTGCAAACCGACCGGAAGCGGAGGACATCAACATCGCCGGGGAGGCGTTTGGATATTGAAACTAGAATGTCGAGTGGGAGTCGGGACCAGTCCGCCATCGACGTACGTTTCAACTTTGCTCAGACGCAAACTCTTTAAAAAGAGACGAGGAGTCGATGAAAACTTCCCGGAACTGAGGACTAAACACTTTAAAATTCTTGTCTACCAAATCAACTTTTTGTCATTTCCCCCTTTCCAGATCAGCCACAGAGTTGCCATTGACCGATCCTCCTTTAAATTAAATGTCCTAGAAACCCAACCCAAGCCTAACATTTCAAATAAAAAAAGGGCGTGCATCCAGAATTCTCGTAATGGTAAGTTTAATTAGCTAGTTGAGGTTAAAAAAATAAAGGAAAGGACCATCGACCACGTGATAAGAAAAGTTAGGATCAAGAGGGGGACAAGTTGAAATGTAGTTAATCCTTGTTGCTTGTTGGAACATTTTCCTCTTTGGTTACGTAGGAAAGAGTGAGCGAGGTGATGGGGTGTAGCTCGTACGGTAGAAGCATCCTTGTTTTTGTCCATGGTTAGGCCAGAATTTTAAATTTGGGGTGCAGAGTTTGTTTTAAAAAATACTTGAGAGGTAATGATGTTTCGCTATATGAGATATTACTTTTATTTTTAATTCTTTTAGAATTAATATCATTTGAAAGTTAATATCTTATTTATCTAATTTTCACTTGAGTCACATTTTAAAAAATATATATATTTTTTGTTGGACTTTTTTTCCATACCCATATTTAAAAAATTAAAAATCAATAGAAAAATCATTGTCTTTTGTGAAAAAAAATTTTAAAAGTGATTTTTGGGCTTTTAAAGTGTAGAGTCTGATTTGTGCATACAAGCTAAGCAAATAATCCCCATACATAAAACAATCACTAATAATTAATTATCAATAATTTTTACCAAATGCAGCCTAAATCAACTAAGAAATGGTCCAACTAAGGTAAATAATAAATAAATTATTATTTTCAAATGATTAAAAACAAAGAATTTAAAATGATCCCTCATAAAAAAACTAAAACTTAATACATTATTTGCCATGATAATTAGAACACTTCATGAATGAACTATACATAAAAATTACTAAAAGAAAATCTATCAAATAATCTATTGAAATAAAAAAAATTAAAATAGTTAACCTTTTATGTTCCAATTCTTGCAAAAAGAAAAAAAGGTCATAGCATGGATGAACAAGTGAAAGTTTGAAGAGAAAGTGTGGGGTTGGGGATGTAGAACCACCAACAAGGAAATGAAGAATTGTCTTCTTACATTCCAAAGTATTTTGAATATATAAAATAATTAATTTTTATTGAGATGGGAAAACTAATTATTTCATGTTAGACTTTTTTTTTTATCTTAGTCACAAAAATCAAGTATATTTATAGAGAATGCCAGAAAGAGATAGAATTGTTGAATCTAAGTGTTACATTCATTACCTAAAATTGTTGGAGAATACTTACTAAAAAAATTATAGGAGGGCCATAAGAGAGAGGGGGAAAAAAGTAGGAGTGTAAGCTTTATCTTATAAAGAACATATACATTTTGCAAAAACTTAGGGGCCAGCCGCCCCCTTGCCCCCTATTCACTATGCCCCTGTTGGCAGTTTTTTGGAAGGCTAGAAATAAATACAATTTTTTTCTTATAAAAAAAATATTTCATTTCAATTAAAAGTGAGTCAAACAGTATCTTATAAACTAATAATAACACAAGATTCTAACATGCAATAGAGACATAAAATTGGCAACTAAAGGACTAGTTGTTCTTATGATACCGAATGGAAGCAAGGGAATTGGATCAAATCGAATGTTCCATGTGTACCACAATAAATCTGGAATAAAGAGCTTATAAATAACTAAAACAAAGTTTGAGACCAATCTGACAATAACCAGGTAGTATTGGAACCAATCAGGAATCAAAAACTTGAAAAAGTATCTATAAAAACAAAAAATGACCTATAAGATCTAAAAAAAAAAATAATTGATTTTATTCAATGCATTTACCTCCATATTTATTGCCAATCATTAAGACACGATATCCTGGTAAACGTAAGAGAAAACCTAGACTCATTACTCTTTGCCTCTAATCGAAGATCTACTCTGTGAGTCTTTAATTGCTATTGAACATCAAGATTTAAAGAAAATTACATCTACCATAAACCTAATAAACAATGCTAGATAAAACCCAATAAGTAATAAAGGAATGAAGGGGAACCAAACAGACTGGAACTAAAGTCCGAATTTAGCCGAAAACGGCAGATAAGGGTGAGGTGATTGCGGGAGGGTGCGGCAGAGAATAGGTTTTTAGGGAGACTTGTTCAACAAAGAAATTACAAGTTTGAAAGAAAGACTTACTCAGGTGGCCATGTCTGTCGAAGTGCCCTCGTCGGCAAGGACGTCTTAAGCTGAACACAGACGCCTCGGTGTGTCAACCATGGCTGGTAGCTGTGGGTGGGCTAGTTAGGGACGAATTGGGAATTTGGCGAAAGTGCTAGCTAGGGACGAATTCGTAACACTTGCAAATCAAAATTGATAAAAAAGACATGCACCAAAATGATACGGTTTTTTGGGTACGAATTATGAGGATTCAATTGCCTAGTTTTTGTTCTTAGAAAAAGGGACAAATCGCATGCCCATTTTTTCGCAATAAGGGAGATCGCCAAATGTTGTTTTTTTTTTAAAGTTAAATCAACCATCAAAGTTTTTCGAGGATGGATTTTTTTCATTAAAGATTTCAATGCAGTATAAATTAGTCTAAGTCGCGTGAGTATACCGTCATCTTGCAGAACATTCCATGCTTTGGCAGCTTTCCGGAAGGTAGAGACAAATACAAGTTGAATGAAAGACTTACTCGGGTAGCCATTTTTGTTGACGTGCCCTCCTTGTCAAGGACGTCTTAAGCTGAACACAGACGCCTCAGTGTGCCAAATGGTACTGGTAGCTATGAGTGGGTGACGAAAGGCTACCTAGGGACGAATTGGAAACTTGGCGAAAGGGCTAGCTAGGGAAGAATTCACAACGCTTTCAACTCAAAATTGAGGAAACAGGGGCACACCAAAACACTACAATATCCCAGGCAAGAGTTATGATACTGCAGAAGTAATGATTCTGTTTCGTTGCAACACTTAGCAGCCTCAATGCAACAGAAACAAAATGTTGACTCCTATTAAGTTTAAGTCCATGCCAAAATATGAAACTGAACATGTTGCCATCAATTTTCCGGTTACAACAAATTAGTGCATATGGAGGCGCAAAGCAGATGCATCATAGTTCCCTAAATAGGTGCTCTAACTAAACTTAGTTCCATATTTCACCAGCATATCCAAAAGGACCATAACTGATCCAGCTGATCTAGCTGCAGCGTTAAAAGGGAAAGAAAATTCTGAAACTATAAGTCCTAGCAAAAGGATCCCTAGAACAATGTAAGTGGTTGGTGCAGTTGTCTGAAAAATTGTGCAATCATTTCCCCTCATCTGCTCCACCATGGCCATGGCCGGCAGCTGAGTTGGCATGAGAATCAGCAAGAGTTCCCATTTGCCCTCGTAAGGCTTGCTGATGCTGTTGGTGCAGCTGCTGCAGCGGATCCTGTAGGTGATGGGGAGGACTATTTAACTGAAGTGCCACCTTCTGGGGGAATATACCAGGTTGCTGAGCCATTATTGCAGCCTGGGAATGTGTCAAATATCCTCCGGGCTGCATAACAGCATGAGAAGCCATCTGCAGTTTCGAAAAATTTGTGAGCTAGAAAGAAACAAACTCCCATCTTTGTAACAGGGAGGCAACTTGTTTTCCTACATTAGCTGGCATTATTGTTGGTTGTCTCTGTGGCTGAGCATCAGCAATTGCAGCTAGATACATCAAATTCTTTTGCAGTTGAGCTTGATACCTAAATCATTGAAATCATAGATGCCCATTGGTGCACATGTAACACAAGCCGGCACAAGGGATTGCTCAATCACAAGAATAACTCTAACTTTTAAGACAGATTATAGTACATGATTCATCTCCATATGTGCCTCTCATAGATTCAGTAAGTCCCCTGTTCTATAATTATCAAATTGCACAAGTTGATTCCACAGTAGAAACCCTGTAACACGACATGAATTATTGCAGCTATTGTAGATGCCCAGTGCTCCACAGATAACACAAGCCAGCACAAGGGATTGCTCAATCACAAGGACAACCAACTTTTACAACAGATTATTGCATATGGTCCATCTCCATATCATAGATTCAATAAATCCCCTGTTCCATTAAAATCAAATTGCACAAGTTGATTCCATGGTAGAATCCTTGTAATGGAACATGAATTATTGCAGCTATCTTCGCTCAGCCTCATCTCATGATTGTTCAATCACAAGCAGAGATTACCTATTATATTGATGGTTTTAGAGTTTTATCTTATTATTCCCTCACAGAAAGGTTGTGTTAGGAGGGGCATGAATTTATATGTCAATACGAGATCTTTAACAGTCAAATGAAAGGTATTTTGCAATATACAAGGTCTTATAAAAACAGTTCTACTAATATTTGTACCATCTCACTCATACTACCAAAATATGAGAACCAAATTGAAACAATCAACAGCAATATGAAAAACTTCTAAAACTCTTGTCAAATCCCAATTTATCGAGTAGGCAGATAACCCAAGATTTGACTAAACATGCATTCATCATAAACTTCAAGACATAAAAAGGCAGCCACACAATGCACAGAGATGAGAAGTGGAACAGACTAGCATCTTATGTACAACTTACTGTGCACATTCAGCTAGTTTTCCAAGATTTTGATTGTCCAATATTGCCAAAATCAGTTTTTTGTTATCATCAAGGCACTGCAGAGAATATCAGCCAACAAGAGAATGGACAGATTAACAGAATGAAGAGCAGAATGTGGCATTGTTCAAAATGAAGTTATAAACAGAGCTAATCCAGATTAAAGGAAACCAAAAAATTAGAAAATCCAAGACTTAACTATAGCATCAGGGTGCAAACAGGAATCAAACTAATTGCAGTAAAAACAGCAGTTGCATAATAAGGTAACATCATGTCATGATACCTTTTGAATCTGCTCAGTGGAGATGTCAGATCCAGGATACATAGGTATCATGGGGATCATTTGTGGAGGCTGCTGCATCTTCTAAGATTCTTCTCCAATAAACCTAAGATTAGGAACTTCCAAACCAAAACCAATACTATAATGCGGAAAAAGTTATCTTCAGAAGCAAACTATACAAAAAAACCTGGCTGTTATTTACCTTTGGGTGTTTGAGTGTGAAAATTAATACAACTTTTCCACAACAAGCACAAGAATAGTCCGGAGTTTGAAGTCACAAGTACATCATCATCACATCACCATAGTGCACCTTAATCCTAACTACATTCGAGTCAGTGGCATGATTTTATGGCGTCAATTAACTGTTTAAAGTTCATTAAACCTTCGAGATCTGCAAAAACAAAGTGACAAAGTTTTCCATGGGATGCCCTGACGCTACCCAGAAGAGTAGGAAAAAACACCAAAAAAACTCCATAAACTGTTTCTAGCACCATGGACGAAATCATGGCCTTTCTAAAAGGAATTTTATCAATGTACCGGAGAGTAATCAAAACAGAAGTTCCAAACAGAAAACCAAGCCAAATACAAAGATTCAGTTAACAGTTTTTTTCTTTCGTTCCTTTTCTGAAACAAAATCGAGCTCTTTTGAACTCCTAACCCTAAATTTTTTCTGCTCCTAGCCTTCCTACCATCTACTAATTCACAATAACATCCAAAATCGGAGCAAGAATAAGAGAATAAACCAGAACCAGAGCAGGACCCAAGAACCAAAATCACATCAAGACAGAAGTTCACCGAGGTACTTACCAGAACAAGCAGCGCCCTAATCTCCGACGCTGGCGAGACTGAGTAGAGAGATAAGAGGGGCAGAGAGACGAAACTGGAGGGAGATAGAAAAACTGAAGTGGCTTACTAAATGCTCTGAAGTCTGACGTCCGAACAGAGAAGTAATGCCATAAATCCATATATGCCACTAAATTTATATAATTTGAACAATAAACTCCTGTAGTGTTAAGTCTTCAGTCTGAAACCACCATCTAAGCTATGCTTTTCGGACACTTTAACCCTTAACTTCTAATTTCTATCGCTTGACTACTTGGCAGCCGTTGCCAGGATTCCTGTTTCTAGTATGAATTTAGTAGCATTATCCATTCAGGGGAGTGGAACATTTGACAGAAGAAGCGAATGGCGGCTACTCTCCTGCTAAATCTTCCCCGACTACCGACTTGGCAACTCAAGAACCAGCAATTTCGCTTCGCCGGCGATCGCCAGGAGCTCTTCAACCGCATCGCTCCCGTCTACGATAACGTCTGCGACTCTTCTCTCTTTCTTCTGATCTCGTTCTTAATTTTTCCTTTTTCCGTTTTCCGAACGGTTGAACGATTTGTTGACCTTGGGCCAGCATCGGATATGGAAACGCATGGCTGTGTCCTGGACTGAGTGGGTTTCAGTTCATGATTATTTCCTTGTTTCCTCCATGTTAGTATGTATTTCACCTGGTTTTTTTTTCATGCGCGCGAAATGTAGAGCAAGACCTGGGAACTGTGTGTTGGATTTGTGTTGTGGAAGTGGTGATTTAGCGTTTCTCCTGTCCCAGAAAGTTGGTCCTCATGGCAAGGTTGGTTTCAGTTAGCTGAAATATGTTCCGGTCATATGTTTGCTTCGAATTTTCCTGTCGTAGGAGACAGATTTTAAGTGTGACAGTTTTGTTTGGGTTGTTAAATTGAAGGTAATTGGCCTTGATTTCTCCAAGGAACATCTATTGATTTCTTCGTCACGCCAAAACTCTCTTGCAAATGCCTGCTACAAGAATATTGAGTGAGCATTGGTAAATTTTGATGTGAAATTAAGTAACTAGTTTCAAAGTTCCTTATTGTTCAATAGCATGACGTCTACTATTGCTACATTGTCAAGCCGTTTGTAATTGTATCCGGTGCATGATCAATTGTTTTAGAAGTAGCCCTACATCTATACTGCTTCTTATCTGTTTTAGTTAAAATTGATTCAGGTGGATTGAAGGCGATGCCCTTGATTTACCATTTCCTGATTGTTACTTTGATGCAATTACTATGGGTTATGGGCTGAGAAACGTGGTTGATAGATATCAATGCATGCTGGAAATCTTTCAAGTATTGCGACCAGGTTATGTAGTCTCCTTCTATTGAGTTTTAGTTGGGTATCTCATGTGATGAAGAACTTTCTCCTGGAAAGAAAATATAACTTATTTGAGTTTTCAGGCTCAAGAGTTTCCATACTTGATTTCAACAAAAGTACCGAACCATTTACAGCCTCATTTCAGGTAACTATGTGTAGAGTACCAAACCCTATTTTGAGCTAGCACAATTCATTATGTCTGTTTCCAGCATCACAAAAAAGAATTCTCACCCATTATTCTCTTTTCTAAGGGGTGGATGATTGACAATGTGGTCGTTCCAGCTGCAGCAGCCTATGGTCTTGAGAAGGAGTACAATTACTTGAAAAGCTCTATCAATGAATTTCTGACAGGTTTCCTTTAAACTTGTCTGTTGCCATTGCTCTCTTGCATAACAAAATATTTTTTTTATGGGTCCCCAAGTGACCGTTGATTTGTCTAAGTTGTTCACTTCATTAGTTAATATTTCCCACAAAATTACATGTGCCTCCCCTGCCACTACCCTAAAATGCTCTAACGGTGTGCCGAGATGGCTTTTGGTACACAAAAATGGTTAAGTGTATCAAAGATGGTAATCACTTTGGTATTAACGTGTAGGATGATTTTGATAATTTTCACCATTATCAACAGTGGTTCAGCCTCGAACTATGTTTAGGCATTTTTCAAATTTGGTAATGGTTAGATTTTTTTTTCTTTTTTTATAAATTCTTTTTACCAAGGAAAGAGTTTATCTTGGTGAAGTCCAAATGAATCAGCCTAGTTGTTTAGCATTTTAATTGTTTCTTTAAATTGTCGATAAAAAGAAATATTTTCAGAGCGTTTTTCCCCTTATTCATAGAAAAACATAATACCAATGCCATTTTCTCTAGATATTGATTCTTTAATGTGTTTGCCCATTTCAGGGAGAGAATTAGAGAAACTTGCACTTGACGCAGGATTTTCTGGTGCAAGACATTATGAGATTAGTGGAGGCCTCATGGGAAATTTGGTAGCCACAAGATAAGCGAGTTTGTGTTTTAATCTCATTATATACTTAAAATAACAATTTTAATTCAGTTTTTCTTATCAATTTCCAAATATGTTATTGAGATTATAGGCACTATTCTAACATCATGTTTTGAAAAGAGCGATCAGTTTTGTGCCACAAATATGGCGAACCTGCTTATTTGTAGCACAGAAAGTTCTGTCAGCATCTTTTGGCATGGATCTGATTGACAGATAATTATCTCAGAAAATGCAATTGCCTCCAATTTTATCTGTTCACCTTCCCGTTTGAATAATTGTTTGTCTGTGTTCTAATTCGTAAGTCTGAAAGGATCTAGCTCTTGCACATGCTTTTGCAACTGAAATTTATCACCATAATCCTGAAATCCTAGTCTTCTCTCAGCTTCTGCCTTCTGTAAGTTTGAGCAACTATGGACAAAACCAATTGCCTATGGGGAGAAACCTCACAACAATATATAACTTAGAAATAATTAACCACATGGAGTTGCTGCCTCAAATGCCCTGTAATCTGTAAGCCAATTAGAACAACTATAAAGAAAGGATCTGATTTCATGTTAAAAAGGTAGAACCCAAAACAAACTGACCGCGTAAGTGAAGGCCTCATAACAGTAAAAGTTCCAAATACCTATTTTCTAAACTAAAGCACACCCCTCAACACATCCAACACAAGAAAACTGAAATAGAGTTGGTTAAATCTGTTTGATGAATTGATGGAAAATTTGTAACTAGCACACGAACAAATAGTTGGGCTGGGAGAGCAATCTTTATCCCATGATACAATTCAGTGCTTCGCTGTGGCGTATCTTTCCTCATTGGTGGTCCATCATATGATACATGTCTTCAGTCCCCAAGTGGTCCTTCAATTTATGGCAGACAGCATAAAATGGTCCTCCTCATTTACTGCTAAATTCTTTCTATAAATCCCTGATTACACTCGAGTCATAAAGTTACCAATAAATGAGAACCACTGTTGTTTATGAGGACCCTTGCACCAACATTAAGTTCCGGCAAATTTTCTGGACAGCTTAGGTTCATCTTGGATTGTAGTAACTGAGTGAGACGTCAGCCATTGATGTGGAGCTGAGAGGGAAGCCGGGGTCCTCAACTATATCATTGAGTTCCATTGTCTTTTCATCCATGAAAGGAGGATTAGTGGGTGCTGGGAGATGTTCTTCCTTCTTTTTAAGCATATGCAGCACCTTTGACATTGATGGTCTCAGCAATGGGCTCTCTTGGGTGCATAGAAGTCCAATATGCACCATTCTCAACATCTCCATTTTAATGCGGCTGTTGTTATGCTGATGTAGCATAAGGTTAGGGTCATAAAGCTCTTCCACTGTTCCTGACTGGAAATGATTCCACGCCTGTGAGCAAAAACAAATGAGCAGACGGAAGAATTTCGTTCATTCTGTGGCTTTAAGAAATGATATTCAGCAGGGAAAGGTGGCAAAAGCCTAAGGCTTTAGAGGGTGTGAACAAACTTACAATCGTGACTAAACTGTTGGTGTATTCTGAGGCTTTACTTCGGTTGTTTTGCTTTCCTGTAACAATCTCTAACAAAAGAACACCGAAACTGTAGACATCTGCCTTTTCTGTCAACTGACCATGAGCTAGGTATATATCCTCTGTATCCATGACAGAAAAAGATAACATTGGATAGCTTACAACTCATTTTTTCATTTTCTGGTACTAGTTACCCTATTATTATATTTCAACTTTTACAAAATGAGGAATTGAGATCAACCATTGAATCAGATGATGCCATTGTGGTGGACTACTTACAATGTTCCTGCAATGGCAGTGCTGATATGACTTTGATTTTCCGGGAAAGACCTTGCTAACCCAAAGTCTGCGATTTTGGCACAGAGCTTCAGGTCCAGCAAAATGTTGCTATCCTTTATATCTCTGTGAATGATTTTGGTCTTGGAATTCTCATGAAGATATGCTAACCCTTCCACAGTCCCCACAATTATCTCATACCTATTCTCCCAGTTAAGGGTTGCACCTCTTACTGGATCTGTTATGCAGGTTAAGAACATTACTTAGAAAACATCATATTCGCACAAACAATAATAGTCGCATCAAACAAACTGTTGTTTACCAAAGATGAATCGGTCAAGACTTAGGTTCGGAAGGAATTCATAGACAAGAAGACTTTCAGGACCAGAGCAGCTGCATCCAAGCAAGCGGACTAGGTTTTTGTGCTCAACACTGCTTATAATATTGACTTCATTATAGAAATCTGCTGCTCTGTGCCTGTTGTTGAAGAAATCTTCACGATTTTCATCCAAGATTGAAGAAGTTTGTTATTGACTGGGTTTAATTCCAGAAAATAAGAGAATGTTTGATAACACACATTTCTGTGACACCCTATTTTCTTCCCTGCTGTTATAACAGACAACCCGTGGAAGTTGGAGCAATAATCAAATTACTAAACTTAGAGATAATTTAGACACACCAAAGGTGACATAAAGAAAAGCCACAAAGCCTCTGCCGATTTCAGCTGACCAGTATATATCACATGACAAAAGATTTGTCCAACCAATTCTGTACCAGCCTAAGAAATGAGAGTGAGCTAGACTCACAAGTACAAGAACATAAGCATTGAGCAAGCATCTGTGTGAAAGAGGATAACCATTTATGGTCTGGAGGCCTTTCACTGATTGGAATTGGGGGGCAAGGCGGCCTCTCCTCTATACACTCTCCATGGTCCTCCATAGAATTTGGGAGGCATCAATGGCACTGCTTCCCCAGGATGCTCTTCCCAGTACTTCTCCTGCTCCAAAACCAAGAGAATTGATCACTGAAATGAACAACCTTCTGTTCCTCCAACATTAACAATGAAAAGAAATATGGCCGATAAACTTCTCTCTGATGACCCAAATTTCTCGACCTCACTATGGTTAAAACATCGATAGGGTACCCAGATTTAGAAAAACAACAGCCGCCGAGACATCCCAGGTAGAAAACCCTAGAAAATGAAGAGTTACCTTGTAGAGTTGCTCGGTGATGGCGGCGCCAACCACGCCGGTGTAAAAAGCTGAGGCGTAAAGAACAACAAGAGGAGTGAAGGATTTGGGTCTCCGATAAGGCTCAATCATGTCCCATAGAAGTGTCCGCTCCCATTTGGTATACACATAATCTGCATATTTTCTCCACAGATACGAAGCCATTGTTTACCTGGTCTGCTCCAGAGTCTAGAAGACCCGGAAGGGTCTCCGTGTAAATTTCAGTCCCTTACTCGGAAGAAAAACATAAACAAACCACTATACTTTATGATTTCGACCACTCTAGTCAGTACACTTTCTGATGTGTATTTGGTGTACCATGGGTTTAAACGAATACGACCATAAAGCATTAAGGAGAAAACGATTATCCCTTTCATTTTTCTTAATAATTTACCTTAAAAATTCTTATCCCTTTCATTTTTCTTAATAATTTACTTTAATATGTTTCCTCTGTTAACTTATATGTATATTTATATCATATTCTTCACCCATTATGATGCCGTAAAAGCTCACAACCCAAAAATTTACTTGACCTAGAATAGAATGTCATTTCCACGGTATCATTGGAGTCCCAAGTTACACACTATATCCCAAGTTACACACTATTTCCACGGTATCAAGTTACCTTTCCATATGGTAGTGAAATTTCTTTATAATGCTCTCTTGGATGTTAAAGCCAAGCAGTTTTAATTCCATGTGCCCACACTTTTTTGTATGATGTTCAATACTTTGTTAGTTTACAATCAAAAGGTGTGGAATAGCTCCAGGCGTCATTCTTTTTCTGTTTTCGGGAATGATTGGGGAAAAGTAGAGAGGGTAAGGGGTAACTTTATAACTCTGGTATTCAAGATGCCAAAGCTAACGTTTCCTCGTGGTATGCTATATCAATTTTGGGATATTTTTTCTCCTAACTGAACTAATTTCCTGCAAACAAGGGAAAAAATTTGTTAGAGTAAATTATAAGCCTTGGGAAGTCAGTTGTCTATGAAATTTCTTTGCTGGGGTGGAGTCACCAAAGTGGGTTTCACCCATATCAGGGCTGATGTCCCACATCAACTGAAGTCTTAATCCTAACTGCATTCGAGTCAGTGGCATGATTTTATGGCGTCAATTAACTGTTTAAAGTTCATTAAACCTTCGAGATCTGCAAAAACAAAGTGACAAAGTTTTCCATGGGATGCCCTGACGCTACCCAGAAGAGTAGGAAAAAACACCAAAAAAGCTCCATAAACTTTTTCTAGCACCATGGACGAAATCATGGCCTTTCTAAAAGGAATTTTATCAATGTACCGTAGAGTAATCAAAACAGAAGTTCCAAACAGAAAACCAAGCCAAATACAAAGATTCAGTTAACAATTTTTTCTTTCGTCCCTTTTCTGACACAAAATCAAGCTCTTTTGAACTCCTAACCCTAAAATTTTTCTGCTCCTAGCCTTCCTACCATCTACTAATTCACAATAACATCCAAAATCGGAACAAGAATAAGAGAATAAACCAAAACCAGAGCAGGACCCAAGAACCAAAATCACATCAAGAAAAAAGTTCACCGAGGTACTTACCAGAACAAGCAGCGCCCTAATCTCCGACGCCGGCAAGACTGAGTAGAGAGATAAGAAGGGCGGAGAGAAGAAAATGGAGGGAGACAGAAAAATTGAAGTGGCTTACCAGGCACCAGTTGCTCTGAAGTCTGAAGTCCGAACAGAGAAGTAATTTTGTAGCCCTAATGCCATAAATCCATATATGCCACTAAATTTATATAATTTCAACAATAAACTCCCTGTAGTGTTACGTATTTAGTCTGAAACCACCATCTAAGTTATGCTTTTTGGTCACTTTAACCCTTAACTTTTAATTTCTATCACTTGACTACTTGGCAGCCGTTGCCGGGATTCTTGTTTCTAGTAGTATGAATTTAGTAGCGTTATCCATTCAGGGGGTGGACAATTTGACAGAGGAAGCGAATGGCGGCTACTCTCCTGCTAAATCTTCCCCGACTACCGACTTGGCAACTCAAGAACCAGCAATTTCGCTCCGCCGGCGATCGCCGGGAGCTCTTCAACCGCATCGCTCCCGTCTACGATAACGTCTGCGACTCTTCTCTCTACTCTTTTCTCTTTCTTCTGATCTCGTTCTTAATTTTTCCTTTTTCCGTTTTCCAAACAGTTGAACGATTTGTTGACCTTGGGCCAGCATCGGATATGGAAACGCATGGCTGTGTCCTGGACTAAGTGGGTTTCAGTTTATGATTATTTCCATGTTTCCTCCATGTTAGTATGTATTTCACCTGTTTTTTTTTTTTCATGCGCGCGAAATGTAGAGCAAGACCTGGGAACTGTGTGTTGGATTTGTGTTGTGGAAGTGGTGATTTAGCGTTTCTCCTGTCCCAGAAAGTTGGTCCTCATGGCAAGGTTGGTTTCAGTTAGCTGAAATATGTTCCTGTCATATGCTTGCTTTCGAATTTTCCTGTCGTCAGACACAGATTTTAAGTGTGACAGTTTTGTTTGGGTTGTTAAATTGAAGGTAATTGGCCTTGATTTCTCCAAGGAACAACTATTGATTTCTTCGTCACGCCAAAACTCTCTTGCAAATGCCTGCTACAAGAATATTGAGTGAGCATTGGTAAATTTTGATGTTAAATTAAGTAACTAGTTTAAACGTTCCTCATTGTTCAATAGCATGACGTCTACTATTGTTACATTGTCAAGCCGTTTGTAATTGTATCCGGTGCATGATCAATTGTTTTAGAAGTAGCCCTACATCTATACTGCTTCTTATCTGTTTTAGTTAAAATTGATTCAGATGGATTGAAGGCGACACCCTTGATTTACCATTTGCTGATGGTTACTTTGATGCTATTACTATGGGTTATGGGCTGAGAAATGTGGTTGATAGATATCAATGCATGCTGGAAATCTTTCGAGTATTGCGACCAGGTTATGTAGTCTCCTTCTATTGAGTTTTAGTTGGGTATCTCATGTGATGAAGAACTTTCTCCTGGAAAGAAAATATAACTTATTTGAGTTTTCAGGCTCAAGAGTTTCCATACTTGATTTCAACAAAAGTACCGAACCATTTACAGCCTCATTTCAGGTAACTATGTGTAGAGTACCAAACCCTATTTTGAGCTAGCACAATTCATTATGTCTGTTTCCAGCATCACAAAAAAGAATTCTCACCCATTATTCTCTTTTCTAAGGGGTGGATGATTGACAATGTGGTCGTTCCAGCTGCAGCAGCCTATGGTCTTGAGAAGGAGTACAATTACTTGAAAAGCTCTATCAATGAATTTCTGACAGGTTTCCTTTAAACTTGTCTGTTGCCATTGCTCTCTTGCATAACAAAATATTTTTTTTATGGGTCCCCAAGTGACCGTTGATTTGTCTAAGTTGTTCACTTCATTAGTTAATATTTCCCACAAAATTACATGTGCCTCCCCTGCCACTACCCTAAAATGCTCTAACGGTGTGCCGAGATGGCTTTTGGTACACAAAAATGGTTAAGTGTATCAAAGATGGTAATCACTTTGGTATTAACGTGTAGGATGATTTTGATAATTATCACCATTATCAACAGTGGTTCAGCCTCGAAACTTTTTTTAGGCATACCTGTTTTTAGTGGGAGCATTTTTCAAATTTGGTAATGGTTAGATTTTTTTTTTCTTTTTTTATAAATTCTTTTTACCAAGGAAAGAGTTTATCTTGGTGAAGTCCAAATGAATCAGCCTAGTTGTTTAGCATTTTAATTGTTTCTTTAAATTGTCGATAAAGAAGAGATATTTTCAGAGCTTTTTCCCCCTCTTATTCATAGAAAAACGTAATACCAATGCCATTTTCTCTAGATATTGATTCTTTGATGTGTATGGCCATTTCAGGGAGAGAATTAGAGAAACTTGCACTTGACGCAGGATTTTCTGGTGCAAGACATTATGAGATTAGTGGAGGCCTCATGGGAAATTTGGTAGCCACAAGATAAGTGAGTTTGTGTTTGAATCTCATTATATACTTAAAATAACAATTTTAATTCAGTTTTTTTATCAATTTCCAAATATGTTATTAAGACAATAGGCACTATTCTAACATCATGTTTTAAAAAGAGCGATCAGTTTTGTCCCACAAATATGGCGAACCTGCTTTTTTGTAGCACAGAAAGTTCTGTCAGCATCTTTTGGCATGGATCTGATTGACAGATAATTATCTCAGAAAATGCAATCGCCTCCAATTTTATCTGCTCACCTTCCCTTTTGAATAATTGTTTCTTTCTGTCCGAATTCGTAAGTCTGAAAGGATCTAACTCTTGCACATGCTTTTGCAACTGAAATTTATCACCATAATCCTGAAATCCTAGTCTTCTCAGCTTCTTTAAGTTTGAGCAACTATGGACAAAACCAATTGCCTATGGGGAGAAACCTCACAACAAGATATAACTTAGAAATAATTAACCACATGGAGTTGCTGCCTCAAATGCCCTGTCATCTGTAAGCCAATTAGAACAACTATAAAGAAAGGCTCTGATTTCATGTTAAAAAGGTACAACCCAAAACAAACTGACCGGTGAGTAAAGGCCTGATAACAGTAAAAGCTCCAATAACCTATTTTCTAAACTAAAGCACACCCAAGACATCCAACTCAAGAAAACTGAAATAGAGCTGGTTAAATCTGTTTGATGAATTGATGGAAAATTTGTAACTAGCACACGAACAAATAGTTGGGCTGGGAGAGCAATCTTTATCCTATGATACAATTCAGTGATTTGCTGTGCCGTAACTTTCCTCATTGGTGGTCCATCATATGATACATGTCTTCAGTCCCCAAGTGGTCCTTCAATTTATGGCAGACAGCGTAGCATGGTCCTCCTCATTTGCTGCTAAATTCTTTCTATAAATCCCTGATTACAATCAAGTCATAAAGTTACCAATAAATGAGAACCACTGTTGTTTATGAGGAGCCTTGCACCATCATTTAGTTCCGGCAAATTTTCTGGACAGCTTAGGTTCATCTTGGATTGTAGTAACTGAGTGAGACGTCAGCCATTGATGTGGAGCTCAGAGGGAAGGAGGGGTCCTCAACTATATCATTGAGTTCCATTGTCTTTTCATCCATGAAAGGAGGATTAGTGGGTGCTGGGAGATGTTCTTCCTTCTTTTTAAGCATATGCAGCACCTTTGACATTGATGGTCTCAGCAATGGGCTCTCTTGGGTGCATAGAAGTCCAATATGCACCATTCTCAACATCTCCATTTTAATGCGGCTGTTATTATGCTGATGTAGCATGAGGTTAGGGTCATAAAGCTCTTCCACTGTTCCTGACTGGAAATGATTCCACGCCTGTGAGCAAAAACAAATGAGCAGATAGAAGAATTTCGTTCATTCTGTGGCTTTAAGAAACGATATTCAGCCAGGGGAAGGTGGCAAAAGCCTAAGGCTTTAGAGGGTGTGAACAAACTTACAATCGTGACTAAACTGTCGTTGTATTCTGAGGCTTTACTCCGGTTGTTTTGCTTTCCTGTAACAATCTCTAACAAAAGCACACCAAAACTGTAGACATCTGCCTTTTCTGTCAACTGACCATGAGCTAGGTACTCCGGAGCCATATATCCTCTGTATCCATGACAGAAAAAGATAACATTGGATAGCTTACAACTCATTTTTTCATTTTCTGGTACTAGTTACCCTATTATTATATTTCACCTTTTACAAAATGAGGAATTGAGATCAACCATTGAATCAGATGATGCCATTGTGGTGGACTACTTACAATGTTCCTGCAATGGCAGTGCTGATATGACTTTGATTTTCCTGGAAAGACCTTGCTAACCCAAAGTCAGCGATTTTGGCACGGAGCTTCAGGTCTAGCAAAATGTTGCTAGCCTTTATATCTCTGTGAATGATTTTGGTCTTGGAATTCTCATGAAGATATGCTAACCCTTCCACAGTCCCCACAATTATCTCATACCTACTCTCCCAGTTAAGGCTTGCACCTCTTACTGGATCTGTTTTGCAGGTTAAGAACATTACTTAGAAAACATCATATTTGCACTAACAATAATCAACGCATCAAACAAACTGTTGTTTACCAAAGATGAATCGGTCAAGACTTAGGTTTGGAAGGAATTCATAGACAAGAAGACTTTCAGGTCCAGAGCAGCTACATCCGAGCAAGCGGACTAGGTTTTTGTGCTCAACACTGCTTATAATGTTAACTTCATTATAGAAATCTGCTGCTCTGTGCCTGTTGTTGAAGAAAAGCCTCTTGACAGCAATCTCTCTTCCGTCAGGTAAAACTCCCTTGTATACTGTCCCATTTCCTCCTTGGCCGAGCTTGTTCTCTTCAGCGAAAGACTCAGTGGCCTTCTCAAGCGTGGAGTACTTGAAATTTAAGCTGCTGTCATTTAGGGTTTCCACCAACCTCTCTGCATCATTTGAGCCTGCAATATGTCAAAAACGATGGCAATAAGTATGTTATTGCTTAGAACACCATCATGAAATTGAGTTACAAGTAGGACTTTTTCTATTCAAGTTCATACCTCTTCTCCTCTTCTCTATCTGTTTCTTCTTCCAGATATAAGCCCCAGCAGCTGTTGCAATACCAATAACAACCAGTGCACTAACAACAGAAACCACGGCCACTGTTACAGTCCCTGTAAGTCCATCCAAAACTTTCATAAGATCCAGTTAACAGAATATAACTATCCTGTAACGTGTAGGCTCGACGACTGGCCGATCCCTACACCGTAGAGTTCGAGTTCAGCTTGATATAGTATTGTTCTAAACTCGGCTCCAGCACGAGAGGCTCGGTTTCAATGAGCACCAAATGAGCTCGAACTCAAGTAGCTCGATATGAGACCTATTCTCTTGCCTAAGTGTCAATTATGGAAATTTTTAGCTTACAAAATCCTGTGAAAAAATTCCTGTAACATGCCATGTTCAAAAGAAAAATAATGCCCCAATATGGTCCTACTACGTTCCCAGTTTTGCTCAAAATGTGCACTTAATTTTGTAATTATTCCGAACCGCTTTCGTTTCTTACCTCTTGAACTTCCGCTGCTTGGTAGTGGATTAAGAAAATCTGTGTCGGAATACGTCATAAAGCAGCCGGTGTTAAGCGCCCGGCCTTCGGACCACGGCAAGCAACCCAACACCGATGCCGACGCGTTCTGGAGACAAGTCCGGCAAGAATTCATACTCAGAGTCTTCCAGCAATCCGCCAACACATACGCCGTCTCATTCGTCCCTGTCACGGGCACCGCCTCCCTGGCAAACCCTCTGCCCACCGATAACGCCGACGCCACCGCCCTCCTCACTGCCTCCCTCGCCGAAGCACCGAAAGCCAGAGACTTCCTCGTCGAATTACCGCACACAGCGTGATCCTGTGGCCCCAGAGCCTCCTGGTAGAAGCTGTAATTCTCGACCCTCATGAAGCAGCCGTCGAGGAAGAGCAGAGCGCCGTTGTTGGGGTAGCACTGGGGAATGATGGTTCGGGTCTCCGCGTAGCAAAGGGCGCAATCGACCAAGGAGAGGTCGCCGTAGCACTGAGCGAAGCCGTAGTTGGCGTCCGGACCCGTACCCACTACGGCCTGCCCATACCCGGACGTGCGCATCTGGCTGCTGATATTCTCCATTACTGCCACGAAGTTCGGGACAAAGATGGTCCTGTTGTGCTCGGGCTGGCGGCTGCAGATGAGCTCGACTGTCTGAGTTCTTGGCTCGCCATTGACGCGGTCGAGGAACAAGAAGAGCTCGATGATGATGAAGAGGAGGAGGAGAGATCCGACGCTGACCCGTTTCATTTTCCCGGCGAGTGAATTAGCTGAGTAAAATTGTTCTTATTTCTGGGATGAATTGGGAAACTGGGAAGTGATTTAGGTGTTGGAATTTTCTGTAGCTTGAAGTCAAAAATTGTGGCCATGGATGATCAAATCAACCCACAGCTTTTACCAGTTTGACATTTTGTAAAAGATTTTCGTGCTATTACGTAATACAAAAGCTATAACGCACTAGAAGTGACGACTTAAGAAGGGACCACAGAAATATACAAAAAGCTCATACTAGTAGTTCTGTCTATCCCCATTCATTTTTTAAGTAAACTTCATTCCAAATAGTTTGTTTTTATTTTTATTTTTATTTTTTTTATCTTGAACTAATTTCATTTGATAGCTAAAATTATATAGATATAATAATCCATACAAAATAAAATTTTTATCATATTATTAAATTTTTATCTTTTTTTATACCTAAAACAAGAAAAAAATCATCAAAATGTATTAGTGTCATAAAATTTTACAACTAATAGATGGCCACACCTAAATAATAGTATTTTTTTTCAAGTAGAATTGGTTGAGGGCTAAAAAGATGTAATCTAATATTTTTATTTTTACATCTTTTTACTTAGAACTAATTTTATTTAAAAGTCAATATTATGTAGGTCTAATAATCCATTGAAAATATAATTTTTATAATCTTATTAAATTTTTATGATTTTTTTCTAGTTTTAGGCTTTAAAAAGAAAATTTCATAAAAAATTAATTATATCATGGAAATTTACTTTCAAATGAATTATTGCATTTACATAATATTGACATTTAAATGAAATTGGTTTCAAGTAAAAAAGATATAAAAATAAAAATAAGTTATTTTTTATTAAATTGGCTTAAGTTAAAATGAATTGGTTATAAGTTATTTTGGATTAAGTTTACTTAAATTAAAATGATGATATCCAACTGCATTTAATATTAATTTGATGATGATTTACTGTAGTTGACATGGTTTTAAAAGATCATATACATATACTATTATACTTATATTTATACCATAATTATAAAAATGTAAAATTTGTAGAGAGTGTTTATATTTGGTAAGGTGTTCATATACAATATTTTGTGTAAGTTAATACCATATTTTTTTTTATTAGGCGAAACCTTTTATATATGTTAAGATTTGAATCTGGTCAGTTGCAATATATCATGCGTATCATAACAATTTGCTAAGATAGCATCGAACAATTAATATCAATATTTATTCTTTAATGTTCTTCTTCTTGTTATTTTTTTACTTGCATTATTTGGTTGGGTATAAACTAAGTTGCACAAAGCATTTTAAAAGCAGGAGTGGAGAGTGAGAGTGAGAGCGGGAAAACATCACTTTTTAAAATTTAAGTGAGTAAAAAGATTATAAAAGTGGGAGCAGGAATGACAGTTGAAAGCAACGTTATTAAAAGCATGCTTTAGGTTATTAAAAGCGCACTTTAGCGCACTAAAAGCGCAAAGCACATAACGATAGGGGGCAAGGGCTTTTTGCGATGAAAGCAACGCCTTTTTTACAAAGCGCACTCTAAGCGCTCGAAGTGCACGCTTTGGCCATGGCACAAAGCGTCGTTTTAGTTAAGTTCCAATTTAAAAAAAAATGTTAAATAATTGTATCTAAACTTACACTTAAAGAAAACGACGGGTTGAAAAAATAAAAAGTTAGGGTTGAAACATAAATTAGCGTGAGTTGAAAGAATTAAAAAGAGGGGGAGAGAGAAATAAAAAAGAGACAAAACAAAGAGTAGTAGAAATAAAAAAGAGAGGAAACGAAGAGACTCGAGAAGAGTCAAGAGTCTCGGCATCGAAGACAAGCCATCCAAAAAAAAAATGAAGAAAAGCAGACAATAGATACATTATATGGATGTGTTTATGTCTTTTTATAGATATTAAACATATTTAGTAGTTTGTTTTGGTATTTTTATGTATCTAATTAGCTAGTTATATCCTAAAATTTATCTATAAAGGAGCACATTACTTCATTAATGCCCTTGCTTTCGTTTTATGCTTTGTGCTTTAAAACCCTTATCACTATAGTGTGCTTTTCACTTTTCAAAACCTTGGTTGAAAGCGATAGTAGGAGCACAAGAGTAAGAGTTGTGATTCAAAATAGAAGAATTATGCAACTTAGGGTATAAGTATGTTTTATTGTTTAGTATTTTGAACAACTATTGGAGCTAATGTGAAAATCATAAAATTCAATCATGAATATTAATTAAATGCCCAAATTTAGTGAACAATCATGAATGAGCAGCCCGTCCGGATGATCCTATCCAATCCAAACTCGCCATTGAACCTCTACTGAGCAATCCTACCCCATGCATCAAGTTCCAGAAGCCAACTGTGTAGATGCCACCAGGGATGGAGTCCCAAGAATCAGAGGTAAACATTATTCAGATAAAATTTAAAAAAAAAGTGAAAAGGTTTATTACATTTAGATAAAATGATTTGGTTGTGTTTTCAGTTCAATAGGTTCATACAAAAACCAAATTTTATTTTTAATTATTGGATCGGTTATTTGATCATACACTTAAAATCAAATATGACCAAATAGTAATAACTATTGACCATCATCCATGTTAATAATAAATATATGAAGCTACATCCTACAAAGTTTGGACTATATATTGTTGATCATTCTTTAATTTTGAAAGAATATTTGGACTAATTTTGAACATTTATCTTATGTTTTCATTTATACTATGGGTCTAGCTCTTAAAAAAAAAACCGAATAAATTAAACCAAATAAACAAAAAGGTATTTGGACTGTTTGAATCAATTTTGACATGTAATTTGGATATATATTTTATAAAAACAAAAAAAAAACTAATCATATCATTATTTTCGGATCATTTCTAAATTGAATTAACAAAATGCTCACATATATTGAAAATATGATGAATTCGATCGAATGGAAGCAACTCTGTAATATGATGTGGTACCAAGAGACATCACTCATCTCAAATATATTAATGAAATAATTTCTGTATCGAATGACCATCACCCACTTTATTTTAATTTAAGTCAAATTTAATTAAGAATAGTTAATTTTTACTTCTATATATTTTTTATCTGTTATTGATTTCATTTGAAAATTAATATTATATATGTGTAATAATTTATTAAAAACAAATTTTCTTATAATGTTATTAAATTTTTATAAATTTTTCTTTTTTTAAGGTATTAAAAAGAAAAGTTTATACAAAATTAATAACAGTATAAAATTATATTTTCAATATATTATTATACCTATGTAATATTGGCTTTCAAATAAAAATAGGCTTGAGGAAAAAAATATGTAAAAATAAAAATAAACTATTTTTTATTAAGTTGACTAAGCCAATTCATTTTAACTTAAGTCAACTCAATTCAAAATAACTTACACCCAATTAATTTTAACTTAAATCAATATACTATAAAATGGCTTATTTTTATTCTTACATCTTTTTTACTTAGAACTAATTTTAATTAAAAGCTAATGTTATGTAGCTGTAATAATCCATTAAAAATATAATTTTTGTAATCTTACTAAATTTTGATGAATTTTCCTAGTATAAAGCCTTAAAAAAAATTCATAAAAATTTAATAACATCATAAATATTTATTTTCAAATAGATTATTGCATGTAAATAACATTGACTTTTAAATAAAATTGGTTTCAGGCAAAAAAGATGTAAAAATAAAAATAAGTTAGTTAACTTAAGTTAAAACGACTTGGCTCTTATTTTTTATATATATTTTTTTGTCTATAACCAATTCCATTTGAAAGCTAATATTATTTAGGTGTAACAATCCATTAATTACAAAATTTTTATAATATTATTAAATTTTTATAAATTTTTCCTTTTTTAGCATTAAAAAAGGAAAACTCATGAAAATTTAATAAAATTATACAAAATTTTATTTTGAATGAATTATCATACCTATATAATATTATCTTTTAAATAAAATTGACTCAGAGCAGAAAAGATATAAAAATAAAAATAAGACATTTTAAATTAAGTAGACTTGAGTTAAAATAAATTGGTATAATTGGATCCATGTTTTCAACATAAATCTTTTTTATTCAGAATCAGAGGTAAATCCCCTCTTTCTTCTGAAAATTGATCTTTGTCAATTACAAGTAATTAGAAAGAAAAGAGAGGTATATTGCAAACGAAGGGACTTGTCGAAAATGCTTCTAACTTACGAGTCATTGTGTTTTTTTTTTATTTTTTCCTAAGCTGCACAAGTTTACAGATTTGCTACAAAATTAAGATCCCAAGTCAGTACTTTTTTTTTTTATTCGAAGGGACCTTGAGGTTAGTACATTTTCTTTTAAAATAACAAAACTCGGTGAATTATGCTTTTCCCCTTAGAATTTGGTACAAGTAAACTTTCCCAAGCTCACAAAAATAGAACCAAGGGAAGGTGCTGATTAATCGAAAAGTAGCATATTTTCCTTAAATTCTTTTATTGGACGGGGAGTTTATGAGATTAGATGATCCCAAAGTCAAAGAAGTTTTTTCTTTGGATGGACCTAAAGTCAAAATTATTATTGGAGCAGAGAATAATGTGGAAGCTTCTACTGGTTTGGAATTCAAATCAAGACCCCGCAAAGACTTCTACCCTCACCTATGAAATTCCACAAAATTGAGAGGAACACGCCTGGCTTCCTGATTTCGTAACATAAGTGCGCCACTGACGCTTACAATAATACCCCGAATGGTTTAGGGTACAAATTGGCAGATCTGGAAAATAACTGGTTAAAGTTCACGTTAAGATTGTCAAACTCGGGGTTTCATATGAAATTATTATTTATTTTTTATAAGCTTAACACCAAATCACATTCCACAAGCATACGGATTAAACGCAGTAAAATGTGTGTGAGTTAGTGATTGTTCTCATGAGAATTGATGTGTGATAGTAACAAGGTTCCTATCTACTCCTAAGCAACTAAATGAAAGATTACTTGAATTGGAACTAAAATAGTGGACAAGGAAATAGCAACAAGACAATGCAATCAACAAGCAACTAGGGGATAATCAAAGCAACAATTAGGCACACCCAAACTAAGAGTAGGAAGGCTAATAACTAACAACTACTTATACTCAAATACTTCAAATATTTCTAACACAAGGTTAATGCAATGGACTAAAAGCAACCTCCTAGAGTTGGGGGTTTACTTCATGAATGGTGAAGACAAGCAACACACACACACACACACACACACTAAGGAGATGGTTCATAGAGAATATAAGACTTCTTCAAGCCTAATAAAAAATCATCTAACATAAGACCATGAACATCCTCATGTCTTGCATAGTGTAAAGGCATTAAATGCCAACCTCTTCTACCAAGATGATCCATTAAGGCTCCTCAGCTTGAATAAAACCATCTTAACCCATTTCCCATGGTCTAGCTCATGGAAGGCTCTCTCAAGCTTTTCCACAAGCACCTCTTGTGGTGTGTGCTTTAAATACCAAAACAAGCAAACCATAAAGATAAAACACAAAAATGAGTATTAGACATGTTATAAACATGATCAAGAGCAAGTTTAAACCATCCATTCCACAAACAACCCGAACTCTAGGGGTATGGGTGACTACTCACACATGAATGAGAATGAAAAGAATAAAGAGAAAGGTGAGAGCTTTGACATCAAACCAAGAAGAAAATGGAAGAAAGCTACTCAACAAAGAAAGTATCACCAAGGTCTTTGCACAAATCATCCACTTGAGGCTTAAAGGTGTGGCTTTTTTCCTCATGAAGCTCTCCCAAGTGAAGAAAAATAGAGCTAGTTCTAGTGTTCTACTTCCTAGCCTCCTCACCTTCTACTTTAAAAAACTAAGTTCTATATATTTCAAAATATCCAAATTGTCTGAGAGTCCCTCTGGACAAATTAGAAAAGTGTTTGGTAAGATATCTTGGTCTACAGAACTGAAAGTTGAGTTGTAGAAAATTGGTCTGCACTGTCACTATACACATCGTGGTGGTGTAGTGATAATGCTTCAAGTCTCCTCAATACCACAACTCCAGCTCATTGGTGTCGTACTCGCGTCAAGTGTAAGGGGCATCTAGGGCATGCTTTAAGGAGTCACTGCCCTAAGACTGCGTGCGCAGTGCCTAGCTCAATGCCTCTTCACATGTGCTCCAAGGGCCAATCAGATAGGGCTCCACCCAATCAATCACCCTCATTTTTTTCCCATTTTTTCTTCCTCCACCTCTATAAATTTTTTTTATCACCATTAATATATGCATCGTTTGCTTCACCTAATGTTCTGCGGTAGACAGATTAAGGTGTTTCATTTTAGTGTTAATGGATCAAGCAGAATGTGCAAAACAATGAGGCGTAGGTCATAAGGCTTTTCCAAATATGGATAAGGTGCCTTTTTATTTTCTTGTTTATTTGAGTCATCATCCATGTTTTGTGCTTCATTAATTTGTCAGTCCAATCATGTATTGATATATTAGTCCAATAGAGAGGGATTGGTTTCTTAGTTTGCTTTTTTTTTTTTTTAATTTTCTTAGTCCATCTTTATTAAGCTATATGCTTTGATGCCCGATTTGTAACTAGCAGAAAGTGTTATACTTGATCGGATGGCTAAGTTTCTGCAGGACTTTGAAAGGGAGTTACAAATAATGATCTTAGCATTTTCTACTAATAACAACACTTCGAAAAAATTAGTATTCGTTTATTAGATGAATGATACTTTAAGTGCTTTAAAAATGTTTCCTAAAAATCAAGGAGAGAAAGAAAAAATCTACATGTGTATAATATTTTAGACTTAATTACCAATGTGACAACCACTAAACTTTCAAAAAATCACTTGAATATTAATGTGAAAAGTGAATATCGAACTCAATTTCACAATCAAATTATCCAAAGATATTTATGTACTCTCTCAATCCTATATACTTCTCAAAATATTTATGAATTAAAAAAATTATCTAAAGATAACCATGGAAAACCAAAACAAATACATATTCCTATCAAAGAGTTTGAGTGGCTTGCAATTCTATGACATGAGTTCTTAGATTCGCTACACAAGACACCTTCTTATACTCGTATTCAAGTAAACCGTCGTTTACTACAAGTACGCGGTACATATGTTTTTAGATTTAGTCGGTTTACAATATATTGCGATATTTCATGATATTTTGTGTACCAACATTTTTTTAGATTTTCTTTTGCAATTTACACAGTTTACCATAACACAAAGGTTGGAATGAATATTTTTTTCTTATTTCATTTTAAATTATATATATATATTTCAATGTAACATACTTATATATAAAATGATAAACTATAATTGATATGTAAGAAACTAATAGTTTTTTTAGATATCAGTGAATTAGTTATTTTTTACTAAATAACATTTATTTTGCTATATATATGTTCCATTTTTAATATGTTTTGTATAATATAATATTGTATCCCATTCTTGTTATATACGGAACCAACCTAAGCACCATGAAAGTATATCATCAAAATCAAATGCTTAACCAGGACCAAAATGGCACTTAACAGAAAAAGCATGGAACTGATCCTTTATTTATGGATTTTAAAGCAAGCATCTCTATAAGCAGCTCCATCAGACAACTCTCAGGCCAACATGAAATCTCATCATTAGACATTTATACATGTCTACTTGACAACTTTTTCACCTCAAACTTATTTAGGAGATGGACAGAAATAAAACAAACTAAAGGCACTTACAAACATGAAACATTTAACATCATTAATCAAGTACCATCGACCAAGTGCTTAACTACTTGAAGCAAGATTGTTGTATGCTTGGAGAGCTGTTTCAATTCTCTTTCCCATCTCTTTGAGAGCTACATTGACAAACATTTCCAACTCCTCTATCTTCCATCCTTCCACAGGGTCAACTTCATAAGTCCAGTCAATCTCACTCCCACCATCCTTTGGCACAACTTTAATCTGTGACACATAGTTGTTGAAACCAAGATTTCCATCCACCATTGAAATGGAAACGCTCCTTTGGGTGGGATCGACCGCAAGAAGCTTCTCCTTCATCCAATTCATGGTGTTCTGGCCAGGTTTGTCCACCGGAGTTTGGAATCCGGCGCAAAAACGAATGCATCCGACTTGACCAGAGGCGCCTTGGGCAGGAAGACAAGTGGTCATGGTTGGAAACCACTTGTCTAGGCCGAAGAAGTCTCCCAAGAGAAGCCATACCTGTTCTGGTTTGTGCCTTATAACTTCTGATGTGGCCTTACCAGTCCACTTTTTCTCTTTTTGGTACTCAGAAGCAATTACAAGGAAGGGCCTTTGAGCGTATTTCTGAGAGTTGAAAGTTAGTTTGCCTATTTCCTGAAATCTGGAGAGTGTCCAGCTACACTGACCAACATGAAACTTGCTTTTACAACACAAATTGGAGGGGAGTGTTGAACCCGGGCCGAAGCTCTGGCAACCTCTTCGGACACAAACTGATGAACCCAGCAGCCGGAAACTACTAGTCCACGTCTGAGCCATCTCTCTTCTCCTTTTCCTAAAATTTTTCAATGTATTTTCTAGTGTATTGTTGCTTCAAGGCTCTTTGCATATGTGCCAGGTACTTAATATGGAGATATTTTTTCTGAAGCTTCTTTTTCAGGTAGTTGTGTCACATTAATTTCATATACAACTTATGGCTAGATTTCATCTTTCATTAATTCACAAAGCACATGGCTCCGACAGAGACTAGTTATGACTTATGAGTCATTTTAAATGTGACAGATCATAAAGAATATCTAAAAATGAGTTTTCTTGGTCTTTGCTGGGTGAGCTCACCTGGTCGCAGAAGATCACACTGTCCAAGCTTCGGTCTGGGTTTCAACCCCCCTTATTGCGTTGAGAATACAAGATTAAAGTTGGTTAATGTGGCTCGAGACCTTAGATTTTGAGAAACGTGCTAATTAGCTTTCATCCCTCATAAAAACATATAAATACCCTGAATTTTAGTTGCTTTTAAATTAAAAAAAAATGAGTTTCTTCTAATGGGTGGAAAACAAAAATCCACAAATGGAACATCTTTTGACATGACGTGACTCTGAATTGTATATATTAAGATTACATTAATAAATATTCCCTCCTTCCCCAAAACTTTTGCTTCATTTGACTTTTTTGAGTATTTTAACTTAAATTTATTCATATTATTATTTATTAAAAAAAATTAATATATATATATATAGAGAGAGAGAGAGAGAGAGAGAGAGAGAAACCATATATCTTGATTTATCATTCATATATAAAGATTTTTTATTTATTTTTTAAAATGTTAAAAATAAAAATTCTAAATTAATTATCGAAAATAAATGGAGCAAAAGTTTTGGTATGAAGGGGTACTATCTTTCAAAATTACTATCATAAGTCCAGTATAAGGGGTTTAGACAGCTTAAACAAGAGATTCAATATTTGATTGGGTTCTTGTTTATGGAGAAAATTTTCTTGGAAGAAGTTCCTGCACTTTAGCCTCTAATAGCATCTTGAGAAGATTAGTCTTCATTTGCATTGGACAAGATATTCTGGATGTTAAAAGAAATATATATCTTCCATCACTATTTTGCTAAATCTCAACTGAATAAAGTCAAAATTTCTGCTCTAAGTTATTAACAAGTGATCTTGGTAAATAAGAAAACGTATAAAGTGAAAAGATTTTGCAATCTTATTAAATGATGTGCGCATGTGGAGTTTCTCCCAACCAAAAAAAAAAAAAAAGTCAGCCTCTTTATACCATAATAAAAGAAAATGTAAGCAATAATGCCAAATCCAAATAGATATAGCCAGATCATATTGGCAATATAATCTCAACCGTCTCGATTCAGTAGCTAAGGCATGTGAGATACCTGAAGGTGTAGATTGGAATTTGAACCTCGCTTTTGTCACTTTCCTTTTAAATAAAACTTGCATTGGTTTGGAGGCTTTCTGAGTTCCAAAAAAGTAGATATCCTTTTTCCTGTAGATATTTTGTGTGCTTTCTCAAGCCTATACACTTGTTCAAATGTTTTTGAGTAACAACAAAAAAAAATGTGTTGGTAATATAAGATTCTCATAGTAGCTAGTTTTATGGGTGAAAGTTTTTGGGTTTCAGATTGGATTTGGGGCCCAAACCCAAAATTTTTGGAACCAAACCCATACTCCAATTTCTAAAGCAATCCTACTCAATTTGGGCATCTAATCCGATTGTGTCAGGTTGGTTTAGCTCGATACCCACTAGTGGAAGAGATCGATAACGGGGTGTTGGGGATGAGATTGACGGCGTGACATTGAGGAGGAGATTGTCGAAGACTCAGATGTGGTAAGGAGGAGATTAATAGCTGGGTAGCAGTGACAGGTAAAGGACAATGCACAATGTGTGATGGTGTGCGTGTATTCAGGAGGAGATTGAGGGCAAGGCAATGACGACAAGCAAGGAGGAGGGCGAAGGGGTTGTGGGGGAGGTCGAGGGTAGGGCAATGATGACAAGTGAGGAGGGCGAGGCTAAGGTTTGAGAGTGAGGGAGGAGGAGGTTATGTGATGGTGTGAAAGGAGTCGGTTCATGTGTGTGAGTTAATGAGTGTGAGTATGTGACTTAGGGTGGGTTAGGGTTACTTTGTGGTAGGTTGGGTTGGGCTTAGAGTAAGATGGGCTAAGTGAGTGTTTAATAGTTTTGGTCACTTCAGGTTAATTCGGGTTAGACTTGAACCACCCCACTTGTTTACTTCTTTAGATCGATTCAACTTGAACTATACTTTTCCAATCTCTGACCCAACCCAAACCTAACATTTCAAGCCAAATTTCAAGTTTTAGTCATTTTCTTTCACCCTTAGCTAGCTTCTATACTTGCCAACTTAAGTTGCTCTGGGTGGAAGGATTTAAAATTTTTTAAAGAGATAGTGAGTTTGATCTAATGTTTTATATATGAAGAAAATTTAGTTTGTTCTAAATAGCTATATTGTTCAATGTTTGACAATAATCAAGGAAATTAATCTGTCTGTTGTACCGGCGATACTCCTAGTTTCTTAGGTTCACAAAAAGGGAAAAAAAAATCTTCCATCACTATTTTGCTAATTTTATGGTGAATATAGTCTAAACTTCTGCTATGAACTTGTCAATAAGGGATCTTGGAAAAGAAATCTTGAACATATAAAATTTTGAAAATGTTTTCTTTAGATTTCATAAATGTTAAAAACAAACTTGTATGTAGGACCTACCAAAATTCAAAATATATATATCCATTAATCATCCAACAAGTAATTTAAGAAGAAAAATTTTCATAAAACTTTCAATAAATGCAATATATTTACTAAGGAAACAAATATATAAATGAATATATAAAATTTCGAAAAAACATTCTTTAGATTTCATAAATGTTAAAGAAAACCTGTATGTAGGACCTTCCAAAATTCAAACTATATATCTATGAGTGGTTTTTATATTTCTTTTTCTACGTATATTTTTATAAAAAACAATTATTCTTGATAGTGTTCTTTCATATTTTACGGAATTAAATCAATTACCATTTTTTATTTTTAACATCAAATAATTTTCTTGTTTTATAAATTTCTTTTATTATTTCTATTGTTGGGATCCAAATTAGTTACAAATTTTCATATTTTCAGACTAAAATATTAATATTCTAACCAACACACAGAATGAGATAATGTAAAAGGAAAAAATGGTATTTACATTTTTATTTTTCATTAGAAATTAGACACCATAATATATGATATTGGACATCACCATAGGTAAAATTAGACACTCCTATATACCAATACATAATTTGTTTGCATAAAAATATAAAATTTTTGTTTTCCCTTAAATATGTTTGCCTTTTTTTTAGTATCCAACTATATCTATGTAGTATCTAGTTTTATATAGAATGAAGAAGACATGTAAAGTATCATAATTAAACATTTAGACACCACAATTATGTAAATTGTACATTTCCTTATCAGATTTAGACACTTAACCCATCATACTAGACATTCGACCATCATTATTAGACATTTGGATACTTCAATCTAATACATGGGACATCATACTCAAACAACTTGCAGGCATTCATTTACTAGAATTAAAGGTAAAATTATGATATAATTTTTCAATTAAATATCCTTTAAAATAACGTTATTATACTCCGAATTAAAGGTAAAATTTGAATAATCAAAGTATTTTATCCTCAACACTACGAAAACAACTTAAAGACATTTATATACTAAAGACAGACACTAAAACACCAGACATAGACACTCGCAACCCAAATTTAGACACTCAAAGGTAGACACTATTTATCTATTATTAGACATTAACGACGTTAATTTGTCCATTAGTGGTGTACGTCCACCATGGTGGATATTCTCAGGTTTCATGAATATATTTATGAGAGCGTTAGTTATATATTTTGTGTTCTAAATCGTATCCGAGTTTAATATTATCATCTCAAAGTTTTTTACCTCATGTTACGTATTTCAATAAGTCATTTCCATCAATTTTATCATTAAACTAGAAAAAAATCATTGATATGATATTAATTAACATTCAAATAAATTTAAAATAATAATTTTGGTCATCAAATTTTTTTAATTCATAATTCTAATGTTTAATTTTCTAAAGGCAAAAGGCGCAAATACACAACTAATGTTTGCAAAAATAAACAGATTAGTCACTATTGTTCAATTATAGTTAAAAACGTCATCCAAGTTTTCATTTTAACATTTTTTACCATTGTCATGACATTCACCACGTGAAAACAAGGTTGTGGGATCTGGTGGGGGGACTACACATGGAATAAATAAAGATGTGAGGGGTGTGTACATGAGAATGATGTATCTAGGGGAGCTAGTGCTGATGAGGCTATGGATAAAAAAGGCAAGTCCAAGGAATAAAAAAAAGTCTAAGCGTAAGACAGGCTGGCAAAAACAAAAAAACAATCAATAGTGGGGCAAATGTGTTTGGGTTCACATGTGAGGAGTTTCTAAATGATATAGGTTACTTGTCAAATTTTGATGATGACAGTGGCGGAGCTACACTTTGCTGGGGGGGGGGGGGGGGGGGGGCTTTTTTTTTGTTTTTTTTTTTTCTTTTCTTTTCTTTTTTTTCTTTGTTGTTTTCTTATTTTTTTTTTATCGTTGCCCCCTCGGGAATTTTGAAAAAAATGTAAATATAAGGTAGTAATTTGATGATTTTGTTAAAAGTTAAGGATAGGTTGTGTATTTTGCCCCCCAAATATTGTGGAAAAATATAAAGATGGGGGGGCAATAAGGTAGGCACTGAAGAAAGTAGGGACCCAGTGAGTAGTTATTCCCTCTACATTAAGGGATATTCTAACATGGCCTAAATGCACTATTAGTCCTCAAACGTTTCCAACTCGTACGATTTGCTCCTTGATCTTTCAATTAGTGTGAATTAGTCCCAATTTACAGCTTTACCTAACCGCGACGTCGTCTCTCTCCTCCGGGCTCCGCCGACTCTCCTCCGGGCTTGCCCCCCTGAACCAAAAATCCTGGTTCCGCCACTGGATGATGAGCTAAGGGAAGCAAGGGAGAGTCTGAGAGAGTTTCAAACTCAAGACAGTTCGGGCATTGGAGCTCCTAATGTAGTGGAGTCTTCAACAAATAATAATGGAAAGGATGATGAGTACCTAAGCGGGGATGAGGAGAGCAATGATAGTGAAGTTGAAGGAGATGGGAGCTTTTTGCTACAATGTATCAAACTGGGAGTTGATATGTCAATTAAGATTTATTCCTAAATATTTCTTTCTTTATGTATTTCATTTGTTAAAAGACAAGGGAAAAACTCAAAAGACATCCTTCTGTTATAATATAAAGAAGACAAATCTTAAAATATTATAAGCACTAGAAAAACTTCCCTGAATTGCAACACATTGGAAAGATCACAGCCATGGAAATATTACAAGTCTTAGCATCCAGTATACTCATCATCCATTACAATCATCACAACCTACTTACTAACCAGAAATAGAACACATCCATTGTTCAACAAAATACATCTCATCCTGATAAGTTTATATTTATTATATTTATTTCTCTCATATTTAGTATATTTTAATATGTTTTGAACCTTAAAGATATATTTTGAGTATATTTTATAACTTAGAGCATATTTGGACTCAATTGATTGAAAGTGAATTTAATTTGCAATTTTACAAGTTTTAATTTGGTTGTGTTTTTTCAGGATTTTGACAGATTAGCGATGTTACAGTAGAAAAATCATATCTTCAGCTACAGAGATCGGAATGAAGTGATTCTTGATTCATTGGAAAGCTAACATTGGGAGATACAAATCACATTCAGATCATGAAACCCAGTTTGGACGTTAAGAGGGTCAAATTCAGCTTCAAAGTCGCGATTTACGAGTCATTGCTGGTTCGGAAGCAGTTGCGGTATTTTGGGCATATCTTTGGCTGTAAATGTCTGTTTTATGCTATTCAGGTGTCGTTTCGAAGCTAAGAATGAGCTATACAACTTTCATGTTTTTAGGTTTGAGAAATAGTGACATCATCAGGGTCGAATATCAGCTTGAAGTTGCTGTTACTGTTCTGGAGTATTGCTTGGCTGACAACTTTCAAACATGCTAGTTATTTTAAATCTTTTTATTTATTTAGGGTACTTTTATAACAAGATAGAAAGTTTATGGAGTTTTTGTGAGTTAGTACACTCCGTTAGTTTAATAGAATGGGAGAAGGGCAGCTCGCGTCTCGCTCTGGATTGGGGGCTGCCACCTGACGTCTCTCTTTCCTCTCCATTTTTTTTTATTATCATTGTTCTTTGTTTTATTCTTTGAAGTAAGTAATTTTCTGATTCAGTTCTAGGAACAATTTCTATCACTAATATCAGTTATGAGGATTGATTTTACTTGCTTAAACGCTTTTTAAATTTAAGTATTTACTTCTTTGTTGTTCAGATTTATTGCAATTAATTTTCCTGTTATCACTTGTTGAATTGGTTCTGCAATTACAAATCTGTTTGATTTTCTTTCAACCGTTTAAGTGAAGAATTCGATTTAGAAGCAAGTGAATTAAGTAGAGATTACTTTTATTTCTGGTTAGTTCATACGAAGAAGTAAAACAGGTTAAATTGTTCAAGCTTTTGAATTATTACATGAAATAAACTTTTTGGTTAATTGTTTTTAATGCTAATTTCGGGTTTATTAGAAATTGCTTTTCAATATCTGATTACTCAAAATTAAGAAATTAATCTGAAGCTTTTTCTGGTTAATTTTATTACTGAATTCTTATGATTCTTTTTAACTTTAAAGAGAGTCCTGTGTATTTGCTTGGATTGAAGAAGTACTTTTCTTCGATGATCAAATGCGTGATTAGAATGGATAGTCAACCCTGAACTGAACGTTTTTAGTATTGGTTAATTTTGATTTGATTCTACAGTTAATTTATTTCAGTTTTTAATTCAAGAAAATCCCCCAACATTTTATTTCATTTTTCTGACAGGAAGCTTTCGGTTAAGAAATTTCTTTTGGATTCGACCTAGTTTTCACTACTAGACTACAAAATTATTTATTCTGAGTTATTAAGGATACCAGAATTATTTTTTGCGGTTTCGACAACCGGCCACATCTCATTCATCAACAAAATACAAACATTACAAACAAAACCACTACATGATGCTCTTCTTCGGCTGCCCAACACCAGCCTCATGATCAGAACCAACATAGGCAACAACAACCACCAACTAGTACATATGGACATGATATAGGCAACAACAACCACCAACTAGTACATATGGACATGATGCTCTTCTTGTGCCCCTCAATCCTGGATTTTAGCTCCTGAACCTATAACTTTATACATGCATTCTCAACTACCAATGACCTCATCTCAGACCTCAGTTCAATTTTTTCGTCCTTCAATCTATCAATTCTCTCTATGTCTGTAGCAATTACATCCAACAACTCTAAATTGCATTTTCTTTAGACCTTAAGCTCATCCTATAATGAATTTTTATTGGCCATTAGTTGTTGCATAGCAATAGCTGTTTGTCTTAAAATTTAGGGTCATACCATTCAAAGAATGTGCACTTCACACTGTCCTACAAGCATAACACAATATACCACTTACTTGCAATGTTTTCAACGCTAACTACAATAAATGGCCAAAATATTGACTTACCACCCATTTTTGACACCCATGGAAACAATGACATGGATTGTAACAGTCCACAATGTCTTGATTGGAGCTCTCAAACCATACTTGCAGAATGTAACTCCCTCCAATCCACCACCATTATTGTTACTTGAACACTATTTTTCATTCATTTGTAGGCGACTTCATCCTCCTTTGATTCGCGTCAATCTAAGTAGGGTAATTTTTCCTCACGAACCATAATTCTCAATTCCTCACTCCAAAATCCCCACAAAGCCTATTCCCATGAACCCTAATCCTTAGTTCCCCAAAAATGCATATTTAACTTCAATACCCAATCTGACTCAGTTGTCATTTCAATTGCATGTTTTGTCATTTTGGAATAAGTTCCACATTGGCAAGATATATCATTGAATATTCTAGAAAATAATGTAATATTTCGTCCATTACTTACATCAGTAGGCAAGCTGCACAATCGCTAACATTAGTGGCCAATACTACCAAAGAAAAAATTTAGATAGGGTTTTTAACTATAAAAAAATAATAGTAGCCGATCTACCTATTTCGCAAATATTAGTGGGATATTCGTCCCTTTTTTCCAATTTCTAAATTACTATTTACACCCTAATTTTGCAACAAAAAAGAACATGTTTCCTTGATGCCTCCTACAGAATCTTCTTTTGATTTCTCCTATTGTTCTTCCTTAGCTTTGTCATTTGTTTTTTTTTCCTACAAACTCGATCCAAGCTCTTTCTTGCTCTTTGAACTCCTTCTCTCTCTCTCTTTCTCTCTCTCTCTCTCTATTAGTCTTCTTCACTACTACAAACCTCTCCACTTTCTCTTGCTTCATTGTATTGTTGAGCCAAGCTTCCTCAGCCTTTCTCTCCATCTCAGTCATTTGCCCATGCAACTACTTCCATTTCATCTTCTTCCTCTTCTTCCTTTTATCCCTAATACTTTTTTCCATCTTCACCAAAGATTTCTCCATTTTTTTTGCCTCTTCATCTAACTCTTTAATAATTTATTTTTCACTTTATGATCTCAGCTTTGCCATCATCATATGCTAACTGACCAACAATGACTTGCTTTTTATGATCATCTCAAAATGGAAGACAAATTTTCACTCTAGCAAACAAGAAGTTCAAACCCACTTTTAACCCATAAACTTATTTACTATTCGAATCAAACTTATTTACTGTTCGAATCAAATTTGGAATTTTTGAAATTGTTCAACCCTAACTATAATTTTTGAAATTTGATGCTATTAATGTTAAATTGGTCAATTAGAGTGGCTTGATGATGATTAGCATCATATGAGGAGTAAAATCCTTTGGCTTCAATCATTGTTTAACTGTGATTGTGTCATCAATGAAAATCACTATGAATCATGACTGACTTAATTTTAGAACGGCCATCAGGTTGAAGATGGCAATAACTTGCCATAGGCGGCACCAATGAAGTCACTGGAATGGTCTCACCGCCCAGCTAGTGGTAACCCATGGTAGCCTTTGGAGTGACCTTACCGCCCAGCCAGTGGCGACCCATGGTAGGTATTGCCAACCATGTATTTACCCTGGAGATAGGCTATAGTTGTTGATGCATAGCGAAGAGAGAAAGAAGGAGGCGGGTTGCAAACTAGGTATGAATAGTAGATTTAGGACTTTAATATTTAGAAATGTTGATATGAAAAGTTAAAGGAATAAAATTCTATTTTAAGATTTATTTTAATGTTAATTAATCTCATGTCTATATTTTCTATTTGATTTAACAATGAAATTTATGGAAAGGACCAAATTGGGAGATATAATATGAGGTATGCAATTTTGATAAGACAACTTTAAACTCCAGTACTCATTTAGGATACAAAATAAGCTAAGGAACCATGCATGCTATTTACCTATTTCTTCTAGGTATGATATTATTTATACACGTGAATGTACGGTTTCCGAACGCATAGTTAACATTAATTGGTTTTCAAATTTTAGTTTATATTATGTAATACTATCTTTTAGTAAATTTGAATAATCCAACATTTGTTTGATATCAAATAGTAATAGTTTAAGCTGTCATTTTCTTCTATATTTAAACGTAAAATAGTCACTTTTTCTTTTTTCCTATCGACGTTAAAAGATAGGGCTTGTAACTGTGATTTGTAAAACCTGAAAGGTCAAAGTACAAATAATAGAGTACTAACTTTTGTAAAAAAAAGTGCAATCTCATTTGGGTGCGTGACCGAGCCGGCGAATGAAATGGGCGAAGTGAAGTTCCCCATCTTTAGCAGCTCGACTGATTGAGGGCCTAAAAGTTCAAGGACTAAATTTACTGGTCGAAAAGTTTGAGAGACCAAAATGGATTTAGCCAGGAGGAATTACACTGGTAGTCCTAACTCTTAAAATTTTTTTAATTGAATCTTAAAATTTTTTGGCCCCTTGCTTAGGTCCAAAACATTTTGTTAAAGGAAAAAAATAATATGCAGTAGATTCATTTTTGTATACACAGAACCGACATAACCATCATGAAACAACATCCCCAAATTGAAATGCTTGGGACCAAACTGGCACTTAACTACAGAAAAAGCATGCAACTAGGTGCCCCACTTATTTAGGAGATGGACAGGAATGAGACAAACTAAAGGCACAAATATTGTGACATTAACATTAACATTATTCCAAGTACCGTAAACCTTAATTAGTTGAGGAAATTGCCGTATGCTTGAAGAGCTGTTCCAATCCTCTTAGCCATCCCTTTGAGAGCTACATTAACAAACATATCCACTTCCTCTACCTTCCATCCTTCCACAGGGTCAACTTCATAAGTCCACTCAATCTCACACCCACCATCCTTTGGCACAACTTTCATCTGTGACACATAATTGTTGAAACCAAAATTTCCATCCACCATTGAAATGGAAATGCTCCTTTGGGTGGGATCGACCGAAAGCAGCTTCTCCTTCGCCCAGTTCACGGCATTTTGGCCGGGTTTGTCCACCGGAGTCTGGAATCCGGCGCAGAAGCGAAGGCACCCGACCTGGCCAGAGGTGCCTTGGGCAGGAAGGCAAGTGGTCATGCTTGGAAACCACTTGTCAAGGCCGAAGAAGTCTTCCAGGAGAGGCCATACTTGTTCTGGTTTGTGGCCTATAACTTCTGATGTGGCCTTACCAGTCCACTTTTGATCCATTGATCTTCTTCTGTTTTTCTTCTTGTTTTTGTTTCCTAATTTTTTTTCCAGGTATTTCGAAATGTAATGCTGCTTCAAGGCTGTCTGTGTACCTGGTCCTTATATAGAGATATCTTGCTGAAGCTTCTTTTTCAAGTATTTGAGAATCCCATTAAGTTGATAAAGACTTATGTGGTTAAATGGGTACGAGAAAGCAAAAATGGGTATGAGAAAGCAAAAATGGGTACGAAACAGACTAAACTCATTTTACATGTGTCAGATAAAGAATATATAACAAATTAAAATAACTTATGTGGGGTTTCTCCAAAAAAAAAAAAATGGACATAATGACAATATTTAAAAGAAAATTTCTAATTAAACAATAATATCGGACGTAAATACAACATCTTTTGATATAGCTTGATCAATAACCGCGAATATATTAAGATTAGAATTAATAAATATTTTATTATTAGTTCGAGTTAAAGAGACTAGGAGTGTAAATGGGATAGACTTTTATCGTGTAGCTTAAGCTCGAGCCTAAAAATGAGTATGATACCTTAAAGAACCAAACTCGAGCTTATAAGCACTCGGTCTCTTTTGTTAATGAGCCTAACAGGCATTCATTAATAACATATATAATACTTTAAATATTTAGAGAATTGAAGAGTTATTGGTTTAAATATCTAAATTAAATATGATAAGTTTTGTAAAGGGCTTTTCTTTCGAGTCTGGTAGGTTTTCTGGCTAAGTTTGAACTGTCCTCAAGCCTTAAAATTCAAGTTATAGTAATTCAAAGCTTTAACCAGAGTAATAATGATAACTTAAGGAGCCGAACTTGAGTTTAGTGGGCTTGAGCTTAACCCAGCCCATTTACACCGCTAGAAGACATCTTAAGTAAAAAATTTTGTATCCGATTTAAGGTCTTGGTTACGGAGAAAACTAGCTTAGAAAAAATCTCTACTCTGGCATCTATGGAGTAACATACCGCAATATACCGTTTACTATGGGTAAGTAATACATGATACAAATTTTTTTCGCATTTTATCGCATAGTATTTCGCATACCGTTCACTTTTTTGTATGTATTTTGTCCGAAAATTGTAGTATACTGCAAATACCGCGAGGTATGCAAGTACCGTGGTATTTTATTTTTCACGGATGCATGTGAGATTTTTTTTGTCATTTTACATCAAAATATTATAAATATATAAAACATTAAAATATAATTAATATACATATCATAAAATAAATATTTACTTTTATTCTTTTGGTTACTTTTCTTAGTTAACATAAAAATTTAATGGTTACTTTGAGCCACCTAGGAACTCAATGTGGTATTAAAAAATGTATTGTTATTATTAAAGTATTATTTTTTCTCTTATATCAATAAATTAGTTTCTTTCTGAGTATTATTTATTTTGCTCTATATATATAACATTTTTTTTATGTTTTTTGTATTAAAAAAATATCTTCTATCATATATATTTTATTTATATTTGAAAAATTGTGAAGAGAAGAATTAGAATATATATAGAATATGTCAAAAAAAATATTGAATTTATGTCATCTTAAAATAATATTCTAATATTTATTTTTTTTATGAAAATAGTAATAATATACTGTGCAGTATATCATGCAGTATACCTTAAAAATTTAAGGTACAATATGCTTAGCGGTAGCATTATTTAACACATTGTTGGCATCCCACAGCACATCGTGAAGATTAGTTAAACCTTAAAACTTCTCTTGGTATATATGAAAGTATGAAAGTTTATGGACAAGTGAATTGGATGGAAAGGAAAAGCAAATGCTAAACATTTATGTACAGACTTTACAATTTTACCAAACAATGCGACAGAAATTGATTAATACAAAATTATGTGCTACAGGAGCCACTAAAACTTACTATTCGTTATCAATTTAATACGTAATTTAGTAAGAAAATTTTTTTACAAACTTTTTAGTAAGCGTAGTATTGTCTGACTAATGTAAATTTGAGAGATAGTTTATAACATTTAATTATTGTTTTATTTAGTTTTCAACCTATTAAATGATCTATTTTTTGTCCTAAATTTATCAAAGATGTTTCGTTTAGTCCTTGATTTGATGGAATCCATTAACTTATTTAAAATAATTATCTAATATCAATTTTTAAAATTTTGAACTATTCGGTGATTTTGTTCAAGTATATTAAAGTTCAAAATACTTTTTCAATAGTTGATGAAAAATCTAAAATATTAGTTCTTTGTCTGAATGGAATAGACCCAATTTACATATATAGCTTAAAAATTCCATTAATTGTTAAAAATTGTTGCATAGTTAAAATTTAATTAATTTTTGAGCTAATAAATTTTATCTAATTAAGGACCAAAATAAAATATTTCAATAGGTTAGAAATATTTTACTAGCAAAGTATATATGCATCCACTTTTTGTCCAAAACCTTCTTAAAATTTGATCGATCGATGGCCTGCGGGCTTACTTTTTGAAATCTATTTATATGTAAAATAATACTGACATCAATTGATTACATTTTGAAATCTTATTCTAAATTATTCGATAATTATCCTTTGATAAATTTTGTTTCATCTAATAACTATCATTTCCCCTTTTTTTTGAGGCTCCTCAGCCTTGTTAATCATTCCAATGTCTACAAGGGATGAGTGGGGGCCCCAACCTTTCGTTTGGTTGTCTCTTCCTTGGGTGTTATTACCCTGAGGGATGTTAGCTAAGTTCCTGTTAGGAGATCAGTCAGACTTTCCTTTGCTTGACATCGAAGCTCAGGCGTGATCTCCTGGTCTCTATTATTTTCTATTTTTCTGTGGATCACGCCACCAATTTGATATAAAAACTTATCAAGTAGGATGTATAAGACTTTTAGAGATCCACTAACCTGTAACAAATGTCAAGGTTAGAGGATTTTGAGGTTGTATATTCAAGGAATACTCTCCGATACTTAAGTTAAAGTAAAATTACAATAACCCCTAAATGAGGTATGGTAAAACCTACAGTTTTGTCCTCATTATTTCAAGAATCTGTAACTACCCTCGTAAAAGTTTAACATATCTACACTTAACCCCCTCCAACTTTAACTTTGTTAATGACATGTTAAAACAAAAAAGAAAAGCTCATTTTATCCCTTCCCCCCCAAACTTCAGCATTTAACTTTGCCCACCATCCCTTCTTCCTGCTTGTTCTCTCTCACAGCCGGCCATTCTAGAGAGATAATTAGCTAGATATATTCCAATTTTTCAAGGAAATCCCATCGACACTTCTATCCTTCGTACTCCTCCACTGCCGCTACCTCCTCTGCCGCCGTCAGTTGCTAACCCGAAACCCAGACGAGGCGCAAAACCAGAGACCATCGTCAATCACTGGTGATCACTGAGACTGGAGACCGCCGTCAGTAGCCAACACGAAGCCCAGATGCACAAGACCAGAGACCGCTGTCAGTCACCAATGATCGACGAGAGCAAGACGTTTGATGCTGCGAAATCGAGTGGAGCAACAGTGAGATTTGGACGCTGGGGTCATACGTAAAATCGAGAGGATTGGGTGGGATAATCAGTCGTTCGTGATTCCCAGCCGCCAGCTGTTTGCAATTCCAAATGAGATTGAGCTTTGCCACCTCCTCCGATTAATCTTCGCACTGCCGTCTCCTCCAACCCCTTTTGCCCCCCATTGGTCATCTCCGTAACGGTAAGTGTTGGGCAAGCAGGGCAGCTCCACCATCGTTGACTGGGTTCGCTACCGCGAAAGACACGGCGTTTTAGCGATGCTGAAGATTAGAAGGCCGACGAGCTGCAGCGGCTGTGATCAAATTCATGAGGATCAGATGCTGGAGAATGATTGAATGGCAGAATCAAAGATCAGTGGACCTGGGATCTAATTGTTTCTTGTTCAGACTTCAGATTGTTAGTGTAAAAAGTTAGGGGTAAAATTTTTATGAAAAAAAAAAAAGTTAAGTGGGTAAAACAAGGTTTTTTTTTTCCTTTTTGTTGAGGGGGTGAGTGTTAGTTTATATGTTTTAAGGGTAAATTACACGCATTACCCCCAACCTTTTAATTATGTTCCAGTTCTAACCTCAACCTTCATTTTGTTCATTGTGCCTCCCCAACATGGTTAAAATGTTCCATTTTGGACCTTTTTATGACGGAAGTCGTTAATTCAGATGGAAAACCACATCAGCATATTATTATAAGGGATAATGTTAACTTTAAGCCCTGAAAACTTATCCTTTTAACAATGAATCCTTAAAACTTTGAAATATAATAAAAAAACTCCCCCACTCAACCATCCCTGCCATTAACCCATCCCCGCTGCTGTACACCCGCTTCATCTCCCCCATCCCCACTGTGAGAGAGAGGCCCGATTCGTTCGATTCTGATTCCATCGCAATTCATTTGATTCTATCGCGATTGAACACCTGATTCAGTTGATTCCGTTGCGTTTCATTCGATTCGCCCTCTCACTAGCCCTTTCGTTCAATTTGCTTGATGTGATTGGGCGCTAGATTTGTTTGATTTTGGTGTGAGGGGGAGGAGAGGATGATTCGTCCGATGGGCCACTTACCCATTCCGTGGCGTGATTCGTCTGATTAATCCCCACTGTCGCATCTCCAGCCCGATCAAGGAAACGATGTCGGATTGCGAGTTCTCATCGATCTGGTTCTGAATTTCTTCTTCGAACATCTTAATTTATTCTCTGCATCTTGAGTCATCTCGAAATCCCAACCTCTCAAATATTTTCCTTCACTTTCACCTGATTGAGGATGATCTCCTTCTTGCTCCTGTCGATCAGCGCCAACACCTCTCGCCGGAGATAAGCGCCTTTAGGATTAGAGTGAGGTTTCAGAACAATGTTTCCTCAACAAGCCAACAATTTTTGCGATGTCGTCGCTAAGACCGAGTTCTCTGATGGGAAGAATATCCAAGAGAGTAGACAAATCGATGGTGAGCTCTTGGAAAGAATTGGCGGCTAATTCATTCTGCATTCCAGTGGAATAATCCTCCATTAGGTTTTTCATTCTCTGCAGAACAACATACAATTTCTCGAGGCAGAGGAGTGTCGAAGGGAAGAAGAAAGGAATTGAATTGAGAATCATTTCGCAATAAACTGAATTCGTTCGATTAATCCCCAATGGGCGGTAGGGTTAAGTTAGTGGTGGGGATGGGTGAGTGGCGTAGTGTTTTTTTTTTTAATCATATTTCAAAGTTTTAATGATTCATTCTTAAAGGGAGAAGTTTTCAGGGCTTAAAGTTAACATTGTCTCCTACAATAATTTGCTAATGTGGCTTTTTCCGCCTGAATTAATAATTTCCGTCATAAAAATGTCTAAAATGGAACATTTTAACCACGTTGGGGAGGCACAATGAACAAAATGAAGGTTGAGGTTAGAACTGAAATATAATTAAAAAGTTTGGGATAACACGTGCAATTTACCCATACTTTTCCACTGACCAACCCAAAGCCAACATTTCGTGCCAAATTTCAAGTTTTAGTCATTTTCTTTCACCCCTAGCTAGCTTCTATACTTGCCAACTTAAGTTGCTCTAGGTGGAAGGATTTAAAATTTTTTAAAGAGATAGTGAGTTTGATCTAATGTTTTATATATGAAGAAAATTTAGTTTGTTCTAAATAGCTCTATTGTTCAATGTTTGACAGTACCTCAAGGAAATTAATCTGTCTGTTGTATCGGCGATGCTCCTAGTTTCTTAGGTTCACAAAAGGGAAAAAAAAATCTTCCATCACTATTTTGCTAATTTTGTGGTGAATATAGTCTAAACTTCTGCTATGAACTTGTCAATAAGGGATGTTGGAAAAAAAATCTTGAACATATAAAATTTTGAAAATGTTTTCTTTAGATTTCATAAATGTTAAAAACAAACTTGTATGTAGGACCTACCAAAATTCAAAATATATATCCATTAATCATCCAACAAGTAATTTAAGAAGAAAAATTTTCATAAAACTTTCAATAAATGCAATATATTTACAAAGGAAAAAAATATATAAATGAATATATAAAATTTCGAAAAAAAATTTCTTTAGATGTCATAAATGTTAAAGAAAACCTGTATGTAGGACCGTCCAAAATTCAAACTATATATATATGAGTGGTTGTGGCTTTGTATACGTAGTAGTTGTAGATTTTGGTCCACCATTCATAAAATTTGATTGACGGTCCGAAAACGAACGTGCAAAGCTGGTTGGTGAATATATTTATGAGAGCGTCAGTTATATATTTTGTGTTCTAAATCGTATCCGAGTTTAATATTATCATCTCAAAGTTTTTTACCTCATGTTGCGTATTTCAATAAGTCATTTTTATCAATTTTATCATTAAATTGAAAAAAAAAATCATTGATATGATATTAATTAACATTCAAATAAATTTAAAATAATAATTTTGGTCATCAAATTTTTTTAATTCATAATTCTAATGTTTAATTTTCTAAAGGCAAAAGGCGCAAATACCCAACTTATGTTTGCAAAATAAACAAATCGGCCACTATTGTTCTATTATAGTTAAAAACCTCATCCAAGTTTTCATTTTAACATTTTTTACCATTGTCATGACATTCACCACGTGAAAACAAGGTTGTGGGATTTGGTGGGGGGACTACATGTGAAATAAATAAAGATGTGAGGGGTGTGTACATGAGAATGATGTATTTAGGGGAGGTAGCGTTGATGAGGCTATGGATAAGAAAGGCAAGTCCAAGGAATAAAAAAAGGTCTAAGGGTAAGACAGGCTGGAAAAAAACAAAAAAGCAATCAACAGTGGGGCAAATGTGTTTGGGTTCACATGTGGGGAGTTTCTAAATGATATAGGTTACTTGTCAAATTTTGATGATGAGCTAAGGGAAGTAAGGGAGAGTCTAATAGAGTTTCAAACTCAAGACAGTTTGGGCATTGGAGCTCCTGATGTAGTGGAGTCTTCAACAAATAATAATGGAAAGGAGGATGATTACCTAAGGGGGGATGAGGAGAGCAATGATAGTGAAGTTGAAGGAGATGAGGAGTTTTTAGCTAGAATGTTTCAAACTGGGAGTTGATATGTCAATTAAGACCTATTCCTAAATCTTTCTTTCTTTATGTATTTCATTTGTTAAAAAACAATGGAAAAACTCAAAAAACATCCATCTGTTATAATTGTTACATAAGGAAAGTAGATTTGTTTACATAAGGTTACTATGTAAAATAGGAAAGTAGATTTGTCATTTATTATTTAGATATCAATCCTAGTTGTCTTTCCTTGTATGATAATTTCTCTTATTATATAAAGGCAATGAGGGTCTTGTATGAAATCAAGCCCTCTGTTTCTTTCTCTGATATTGTTTAACATGGTATCAGAGTCATAGCCTAACTCTTTCCAGCCTTACGTTTCCGCTGCCAACACCAGAAAACTGTTTTCAGCCTTACGTTTCCGCTGCCCTAACCAGTAACCTTATCTATACTTAACCAAATCAAAAACCAAGAATACAGCCACCACTAGGAGTCACCGGCGACCAAACCAGTACAGGCGGTGCTGCCGAAAAACCTCCCACGCGCCGCCGTCCGGCGACGGCGTTCTGATGGGTGTGCTCGCCTTTCTGTCCTAAACAAGTTTCTGGTCTTGTTTTATGTCAATTGTGACCAGAGCTTGAGTTTCTTCGTCATCCAGTTAGTCTCTCGTATGTTGGAGTGCGTCATCAGCAATGGCTGTGATCTATTTGTTCGTCTCATCAAGGAGAATGTCAAATCCTGAGGAGAAAAATTCCCAATCACGTGTTCCGGCAATCATCTCACCAATGGGTTCCTCTACCTAATTCAGCAGTATTCAAATTACCAAACAATGTTTGAATGGTAATAATTACTCTTCCTGGACCAAGAAGGTGGTATTGTATTTTACAGGTTAGAGGAAGATGTCACATCTCACTGCTGATCCTGCTACCGACCAAAGCCAATTAGAAAATTGGCAAGCTGATGATGCACAGTTGTTGCACTTGCTGTTCGAGTCCATGGAACTTGAAGTGTCAGATTTATTCTCTCATGTCATCACTTGTAAGCAGGCTTGGGATTATGCTAAACTTCTTTACTCTAGTAATATGCTGCGCATGTATGATATTTCTGTTGAGTTGTTTCATGCTAAACAAGAAGGGAGTCTCACCGATTACTTCGCAAAGGTGAAACAAGGGTTCGAATAGTTGAATGCTTTGCTGCCTATTTCTTCTGATGTCCAAGAGATGCATCGTCAAAGAGAGCATCTAGTGATAATGACGTTTCTAGCTGGACTAAAACAGGAGTTCGAACCGGTCCGTGCACATATCCTTGGGGGAGTAGAACTACCTTCATTGCCTAAAGTATACTCCCGGCTTTCTCGTTCTTTCACTAAGAAGAGTCCAACAAATTACAGTTCTGATCGGTCTGTTCTTGCAGTTCAGTCCAATCCACAAGCAAGATCTGGCTCTCAAGTTAGAGGAAGCCTTGGAGGTAGTCGTGGAGGACGTGGTGGTCGTGGTGGCTGAGGTGGACGTGGTCGAGGTCCACGTCCTCATTGCACGTATTGTGGAAAAGATGGTCATATTGAGGATACTTGTTGGGATAAAGATCCATCATTACGAGCAGCCCATATGGCATCAAAAGAGGACCCTTCTTCAGCTGTGGCATCACAACCATCTGTTACTTTATCTCACGAAGAGTACACTAAATTCCTGCAGTATCAGTCTGCACAGCTGGCCACTTCTCCTCCTATGGCATCTGTCGTCCATCGAGGTAATCCAACAGCTTGTTATTCGTCTAGCCTTTCTAAAAATCAGTCTTGGGTGTTGGACTATGGTGCTACTGACCACATTTCAGGTAAAATAGCCATTTTTGATAAAATATGTTCTCTAGCCTCACATCATAGTAAACTCACCATTGCCGATGGATCTACCACCACTATTAGAGGTGTTGGATCCACTTGACCTTGTCCTTCTTTTACTTTACCCTCTACACTCTATGTTCCAAACTTTCCATTCAATCTTATGTCTGTGAGTAAACTGACCAAACAACTAAAATGTTCTGTTTGTTTCTTTCCTGATCATGTCATTATCCAGGATTTGAAGACCAAGAAGACGATTGGAGAAGGGCGTGAATCGAATGGAATGTACTATTTTGATGGATTGCAGTCATCAGTTGCTTGTCCTGTTTCAGCTTCTCCTCTTCTAATTCATAGTCGCTTGGGTCATCCATCTCTGGAGAACCTCAAGAAATTAGTCCCAAATTTAAATTCAACCTCTACTTTAGAATGTGAGTCTTGTCAGCTTGGGAAGCACCATCGTGCTCCCTATTTGTCCCGAGTCAATAAACGAGTTGATAAACCTTTTTCGTTAATTCATACAGATATTTGGGGTCCTAGTCGTACCAAGTCTAAATTGGGTTTTCAGTATTTCATAATCTTTGTTGATGATTTCTCTCGAATGACTTGGTTATATTTAATGAAAGATCGTTCAGAGTTATTTTCTATCTTCTGTGCCTTTTGTGCTGAGATTCAAAATCAGTTTCACACCCAAATCAATATTCTTCGCAGTGATAATGCAAAAGAATATTTCTCTAACTCAATATCCAGTTACATGCAGCAACAGGGTATACTCCACCAATCCTCCTGCCCACACACATCTCAACAAAACGGAGTAGCTGAGAGAAAAATTCAGCATATTGTTGAAACTGCCCGTACCCTGTTAATTCACATGAATGTACCCAAGAGTTTTTGGGGAGATGCTGTGCTCACTGCATGTTTTCTTATCAATCGTTTGCCATCCTCTATCCTTGCGGGTAAAATTCCTTTTTCTATCCTTTTTCCCCGCCAAGCTCCCTTTCCTGTTACTCCTCGTATATTTGGTTGTGTCTGCTTTGTTCATCAGAACTAGCCTGACATAGATAAATTAGACCCCAAATCTCTGAAATGTGTTTTTCTTGGTTACTCTCGGTTGCAAAAATGATACAAGTGTTTCAGTCCTTCCCTAAATCATTTTTTTGTTTCTGCTGATGTTACATTCTTTGAAGCTACACCATATTTTTCTGATACTCAGTTCGTGTCTTCTGATACTGATGACTGTTTGCCTTTTCCCTCTGTACCTGTTCAAATGGCTCATACCAATATTGATGTTCCAGTCACTGATCATGTTCCTTCAGAACTCATTCCTAACAATAATCTGGCTCCTTCAGAGTGACTTTCTCGTCCTGATTTACAGGTTTATACCCGACGTTCTCATCAAGAAGCACTACCATAAGATTCACGCTCGTCTCCACCGGCTTCATCTTTAACTCCACCGGCTGATGATTTAGAAATTCCAATTGCCCTTCGCAAAGGAAAAATGTCTTGTACACTTCATCTTATCTCGAATGTCATCTCTTATAATTCATTGTTATCATCATACTCTGCTTTTATCTCTACCTTGTCTTCCATTCCCTTGCCTAAGTCTATTTCAGAGGCTTTGTCTCACCCTGGATGGAAGCAGGCCATGGAGGAAGAGATGTTAGCTTTGCGGGCTAATAATACATGGGATTTAGTTCCTCTTCCACATGATCAGACAGTTGTTAGTTGCCGATGGGTTTTTAATGTTAAAGTTCATCCTAATGGTATAGTTGATCGATTGAAAGCTCGTCTGGTGGCTAAGGGATATACACAGGTATACGGCATGGACTATTTGGAGACGTTTTCTCCAGTAGCCAAAATGACTTCAGTACGTGTTGTCATTGCATTGGCAGCCACAAATCAGTGGCCTTTACATCAATTAGATGTGAAGAATGCCTTTCTCCACGGTGATCTTGAGGAGACTATCTTTATGGAGCAACCACCAGGGTTTGTTGCTCAGGGGGAGACTGACCTTGTATGTCGTTTAAACAAGTATCTGTATGGTTTGAAATAGTCACCACGAGCATGGTTTGGTCGCTTCAGTGCAGTTGTTGTGGAGTTTGGATTGCAGCAATGTGGCGTGGATCACTCTGTGTTTTATGGATACTCCCGAGCTAGTAAAATTATTTTGATTGTCTACGTTGATGACATTGTTATAACTGGTGATGATAATGTTGGTATTCAATCCTTGAAATCTTTCTTGCAAACGAAATTCCAGACAAAGGATCTTGGTTCGTTAAGATACTTCTTAGGTATCGAAGTAGCAAGGTCCAAAATGGGGATAAACTTGTCCCAAAGGAAGTATGTCCTTGATCTTCTAGAAGAAACTGGCTTATTGGGAGTCAAGTCAATTGATAGCCCCATGGAACCAAATGTTAAGCTTGATGCTGAGAAAGGAGAATATTTGGGAGATCCTAGTAAATATCAAAGACTTGTTGGTAAATTGAACTATTTGACTGTCAATCGGCTAGACATTTCATTTGCCACTAGTGTCGTAAGTCAGTTTATGGAGTATCCGCGTACTGGTTATTGGGATGCAGTAATTAGAATTTTGAGATATCTGAAGGGTATTCCAGGACGAGGCCTTTTATATCGAAATTATGGTCATACTCAGATTCAAGGATACACATATGCGGATTGGGCAGGTTCGTACGATCGTCGGTCTACTTCAGGTTATTGTGTCTTCATGGGAGGAAACTTGGTGTCTTGGAAGAGTAAGAAGCAAATTGTTGTTGCACGATCTAGTGCTGAATCTGAGTATAGGGCAATGGCATCTGCTACATGTGAGTTAGTATGGTTGAAGCACCTTCTCCAAGAACTTGGTTTTGAACATTCATCGCCTATGGAGTTAATGTGTGATAACCAGGTAGCAACTCACATTGCTTCAAACCCAATCTTCCATGAAAAAACTAAACATATTGAGGTTGATTGTCACTTTGTCCGTGAGAAGCTTCAAGAAGGATTGATCAAGACTCCTTATGTCAAATCAGAGGATCAACTTGCTGATTTATTTACTAAGTCTTTAAGAGGATAACGAGTAAACTTTATATGTAGCAAGCTTGGAGCTTATGATATATATGCTCCAGCTTGAGGGAGAGTGTTACATAAGGAAAGTAGATTTGTCATTTATTATTTAGATATCAATCCTAGTTTTCTTTCCTTGTATGATAATTTCTCTTATTATATAAAGGCAATGAGGGTCTTGTATGAAATCAAGCCCTCTGTTTCTTTCTCTGATATTGTTTAACAATAATATAAAGAAGACAAGCCTTAAAATATTATAAGCAATAGAAAAACATCCCTGAATTGCAACACATTGGAAAGATCACAGCCAATGGAAATATTACAAGTCTTAACATCCAGTATACTCATCATCCATTACAATCATCACAACCTACTTACTAACCAGAAATAGAACACATCCATTGTTCAACAAAATACATCTCATCCCATTCATCAACAAAATACAAACAGTACAAACAAAACCGCTACATGATGCTCTTCTTCGGCTGCCCAACACCAGTCTTATGATCAGAACCAACATAGGCAACAACAACCACCAACTAGTACATATGGACATAATGCTCTGCTTGTGCCCCTCAATCCTGGACTTTAGCTCCTGAACCTATAACTTCATACATGCATTCTCAACCACCAATAACCTCATCTTAGACCTCAGTTCAGTTTTTTCATGTTTCAATCTATCAATTCTCTCTCTGTCTGCAGCAATTACATCCAACAACTCTAAATTGCATTTTCTTTAGACCTTAAGCTCATCCTATAATGAATTTTTATTGGCCATTAGCTGTTGCATAGCAATAACTGTTTGTCTTAAAAATTTAGGGTCATACCATTCAAAGAATGTGCACTTCACACTGTCCTACAAGCATAACACAATATACCACTTACTTGCAATGTTTTCAACGCTAACTACAATAAATGGCCAAAATATTGACTTACCACCCATTTTTGACACCCATGGAAACAATGACATGGATTTTAACAGTCCACAATGTCTTGATTGGAGCTCTCAAACCATACTTGCAAAATATAACTCCCTCCAATCCACCACCATTGTTACTTGAACATTATTTTTCATTCATTTGTAGGCGACTTCATCCTCCTTTGATTCGCGTCAATCTAAGTAGGGTAATTTTTCCTCACGAACCATAATTCCCAATTCCTCACTCCCAAATCCCCATGAAGCCTATTTCCCATGAAGCCTAATCCTTAGTTCCCTAAAAATGCATATTTAACTTTAATACCCAATCTGACTCAGTTGTCATTTCAATTGCATGTTTTGTCATTTTGGAATAAGTTCCACATTGGCAAGAGATATCATTGAATATTCTAAAAAATAATGTAATATTTTGTCCATTACTTACATCAGTAGGCAAGCTGCACAATCACTAACATTAGTGGCCAATACTACCAAAGAAAAAATTTAGATGGGATTTTTAACTGTAAAAAAATAATAGTAGCCGATCTACCAATTTCACAAATATTAGTGGGATATTCGTCCTTTTTTCCAATTTCTAAATTACTATTTACACCCAAATTTTGCAACAAAAATGAACATGTTTCCTTGATGCCTTCTACAAAATCTTCTTTTGATTTCTCCTATTGTTCTTCCTTAGCTTTTTTCTTTGTTTTTTTTTTCTACAAACTTGACCAAGGCTCTTTCTTACTCTTAGAACTCCTTCAATGCCCTTCTCTCTCTCTCTCTCTCTCTCTCTCTCTCTCTTTCTATTAGCCTTTTTCACTACTGTTGACACCCAATTTCGTTCGATTATTAACTTTTTCTAAAAAAAAATTTAGTTTAAGGGGCATTTTGTTTTGGGGACAATTTGGTCTTTTCATGTGTTACTAATTTTTAGAAATATAAAATATTTTAGTGTAGGCATTAATTTAGAGTCCAAAGAGTTTTGCAGGGTTAGCTAAAAATAATAATAATAAATAAAAAATATAAAAGTTAAAAAAAATTATAAAAAAGGGGAATTTTAAAAATTGACAAAATTGAGAAGTTTGGGGTTAATTTGTCAAAATTAAAGAGTTTGGGAAAAATCTGACGAAATCTTAAAATTCTAAGGAAATCTGGTGATTTTTGCAAGGTTTTGGGCTAATTTGACAAACCAGACAAATTCGAGCCAAATTGTAATTTCACGAAAAAACTGAGACCAGACCAGTAATCAGTGAGAGGTGGAGGACTAAAACCGTTATTTTGACTAAATTATGTTTTAAACTTGTTTCAAATTAAATTTCAAATTTTTTTAATTAAGGGAATCCAATGCCCCCACTAGTATAAATAGAGGTCCAAATTTGTAAAGGAGAGCACGAATTTAGCAAGATCTTAGCTCCTAACTTAAAAAGGGAAAACTGTAGCTTTAGTCCTTGGGCTCTCCTCTCTTCTTCCCAGAAATCCCTAACCTCTTCCAGCCACACGCCGACGGTCCTGTCCCATCCGTTTGCTGCCCGACGCTTCGACGAAACCCGACCCTTCATCTTCCCACTTCCGTTCGTCCTCCACCATCGACAAAACGCCTCCGCCGTTGCCCTCCGTCCGCCGCTCCAGCTCCACCGCTAGCTCCTCCTTCCCAGCACGTTGCTCCATCGCCACCGTCAGCCACCACTCCCCTCCAGCAGCTTCTGCTCGCCGCGTCGTTGCCCAACAGAGTAACGCCGCCACCGCAGCCGCCCGTTACACTACCAATTGCATGAATTGAAGGGGATCCAATCGCGACCCGACCCGTAACCCAGTCAACAACTCTTTTTGGTATAACCCCCTTTTAATCCTTAATCTTTTTATTTCATTCATTTTTAGCTACTAACTTTCTTATTTTGCAGAACTAGCCATTAACAGCAAGTTTTTGGATGTTTATTTTCCTTTCTTTCTTGGTTTTCTTTATTTTGTCTTCTTGTTCTTTTTTTATGGAAGGTTGTACCTCCTACTTTTACGTGGATGGCCAAACGCCCCACCTTATTTATTTATTTATTTATTTTGTATTTTTATTAATTCTTTTACGTGGATGGCCAAGCGCCGCACTTTATTTATTTTTATTTACTTTTTATATTTTATTATTTTCTGTCATGTGGATGGCCAAGCGCCCCACTTTATTTATTTTTATTTACTTTCTGCATTTTATTATTTTCTGTTATGTGGATGGCCAAGCGCCCCACTTTATTTATTTATTTACTTTTTATTTACTTTTTGCACTTTATTATTTCTTTATGTGGATGACCAAGTGTCCCACCTTACTTACTTTTTATTTACTTTCGGTGTTTTTATTATTTTCGTTATATGGCCGGCCAAGCTCCCCATCTTATTTCTTTATTTATTACTTTTGTAGCTTATTTTATTATTTCTATTATGACCAAGCCCCCTGTCTTTTATTTTTCTGTTATTCTTATCTTTTAGCATTATTTGAAATGCTGAGTCACTTACCTTTTATTTATCTTTTATTATTTTCTTTAAATGACAAAGTCTAGCCTCCTATGCCGTTTATTAAAATAATTTAAAAATTCATAACCAGATGATCCAATAAAATCAATGGTTTTGAATAAGTATTTTCTTTTTAAAAAAAAAATATATAATATAAACAAATTTAGGATCCACATTCGGCTGATCTAATAAGATCCATGGATTGGATAATCATTTAAAAATCTTTCAAAAAAAATAATAAAAAATAAAATAAAATAAAAAAATAATATTAAAATCATTAAAATCCATATTCGGATAAATTTGGTAGAATTTATGATGTGGATTGATAATTAATTAAAATATTTAATAACAAATAAAAATTAAAATTCATTAAATTCCACATCCGGGTGACTCAATAGAGTCCATGGTTTAGAAATATCAAATTTATTATAAAAATGAATAAAAATCAAGCACCAAGATTTAGAAGTCCATATCCGGGTGATTTGGTTAAAATCCTTGGTTTGAAAATTAACTGAAATTATTTAAAAGTAAGCAAAACAAAATTAAAATCAACAAAGGTGCCAATTTTGGGCGTTAGAATAAAGTTATTTTAACGTAACCGTACTCCCGAACCCTCGAACTCTCGTAGACCATTTTTAAGGTGTCCAATTGACCTAAGTGAAACCGATTGGTGGCGACTCCCAAAAAACCACGTTGCCACAGCTTGGCGACTCCACTGGGGACATTCGTGAGTCAAGCCTAAAAGTTGATTTGTTTTGTTCTGCTTTGCTTATCTTTGTGTGGATTCATGTGCTATACTTGCTTATTGTAAGCATGCAATATGCATTCATGACATGAAGCTCTACACCCGAGCTTCCTCAATTCAACCACGTTCTTTCAAAGCGGAATTGGTGTTGTTGTCCTTGTGAGACTATGGTCTCCAAGCCTTCACCGGTTTCAAGTAGCAAAGTAGTGTATTGCCTCCTGAGACGAATAGTCTCTACATGGGCCCACGAAAAGCTACGACCCGAATTAATCCTTTCCTTACATAAACCCTTGTGGGTAAGGAATTGGGCTGTCACTATAATTTAGTGATGGGATTCGGGAACTACCTTCGGCCTTTTTGACAAGCCACCCTATGCATATAGAACTCCCCACTCTGCCATAGAACCAATCATAGAATTCCTATGTTTTGTTTTCATCACCATAGGCATAAATTTTTGCATTATTCATATGCTTATATTGCGTAACTTATGACTCTGTATGTTGCTTTTAACTGACTCCACTTTTCCTTGTTGATTTTTTTGGCACATTCATATCATTCATTAGGTTAAGTACTCGGTGAAAGCATTATTACCATGGATATTCTTGAATACCTTCCCATTGCCATTGATGAATCTTGGGATGCCACGATAGTGGAGACCCAACCAGAAGCCATGGAATTTTTTGAAACGGCCCAAAAGCTTTATAGAGATTCTCTAACGCCACATAGCTATATGCACATCAAGAACCAAGTATCAGTCCATGTGGATCAGAATGACGTAACCGAATTATCAAGAGTATGGGGTTGTTGGAACTTCGAGCATCAAGAAGCATTCACATCGGCATATGGCCATATTGCTCGCCTGCTCAAAATCACCGTAGATACATCACTTATTCGTGCACTGATACAGCATTATGATCCACACTACCGGTGTTTTTCCTTCAACAAGATGGATCTTGTCCCCACAATAGAGGAGTATAACAACCTCTTAGGTTAGCCATCTGAATATCCAGTGGAGACTTACAATCACGATAGAAGAATCGAACCTCATCGAGCCTTGGCTAAACTATTAGATATACCAGCTGCCGTTCTTCAATCCAAGTTCTTGACAAAAGGGCATCGTAAATACATTAGTTGGAATGACCTGAAGCAACTCATCCACACTCTCCCACAAAAGGATCAAAGACATAAGAATTTTTCTCTGACAATATATGGCTTGGTGATCCTTCCTAGGATCATCGGATTTATTAAAGGAGAAGTTATTTCACTGTTCGATCAAATCTGCAAGGCTCAAGTAAGTCCAACTCCTATAATTCTCGCTGAGACCATTAGGTCATTGAATTTTTGTCGTCAAAGCGGGGGCAAGTTTATTGGATGTTCTCATCTACTCACCATATGGATCAAGAGACACCTCCCATGTGACAAAAAGAATTTTAGGAATCATTTGTCAAAGGATTTTATTCCAATTGAAGCCTTTTTGAAAAGTAAATCAATTCACCATGATAGTAAGGAAGGATGGATCAATTATTTCAAGAACATCACCGAGCTGCAAATAGAATGGAGAGCTCCCTGGTCCACATCCACTCGTATCATCTATCGTTATGGCAATTGCCCATGAGTTCCTCTTCTTGGCATATGGGAGGAACAAGTTATGTCCCGGCATAAGTACGGAAGCAATTTGGGTCTATGCAATTTATCCCCATGACTCATAATTTGAACAAGTTGGAATTCCCACATGAAGACCCAATGGCAAAAACGTTGGCGATGGGTATCTCAATTGCATGGAGAAGGCTTTTTATACTGAAGTCTGACCCTATTATTTCTCCCACCACATATTCTAAATGGAGAAACAATCGAAAGGAAGGAATAGTGCTGCCCATTGATGCTCCCAGAAAGTTGGCTAAGAGAGAACTCGACAAGGAGCTAGAAGGAGAAAAAGAGAAGAACAAAAGAATGCTCATTGATGTACAACAACTCAGCCATAAAACATAACACCTGGAAGAAAAGGTAGAATATAAAAAACAAGTTATCTCTCAATTAGTTAAAGAAACTGATCAAAGAGAGATGAAAGCAAGATATTGGGAAGATCAATACAGGCTTTCTCAGCATCAAGTGGAGGTATTCCTGGCTGAAGTTAGAAAAGCCATACATCAAGCTCAACAAATGAGTGAAGAAGCCAAAGAATTGGAGATACTGAGTTGGCCTACCTCATTATTAACCATTCAAAAAATGATGGAGTTTATCACCAAGGCTAGGAAGCAATGTTGTACCTTGGGCCGTTTCTTTTAAGAAATCCTATTTAATAAAAGTAGTTTAAATAATTGTCTTGAGATAGTAATTAAGAATTTTCATCGTAGTCCTTCTTTCACTGAGTACCTACAACATTCATGCATGCATGCATTAAATTAATAATTCAAGGTCTAATGAATTCCACTTTTTTTCAAAAAAAAAGTAAAGCAAAAATTGGCACTCAACATTGATATTCAACTCGGCTTCAAACAAGACTTATGGCAGAGCAAATGGAAGGACGTCTCACTGATATTGAGTCTAAGATAGAGAGCATGGCCGAGAATATGAGACAATTAATGGAGCTAATCAAGGGGAAAGCAACCCAAATCCCCATTAAAGAGCCACAAGATCCCACTTATCCCCCGGGATTCACCCCGCAACGGATCTCAATTCATGAGAATCTTGTTCAGGATTCAGGTCCGTCCGATAGCATTCACCTGAGACATAATACTGCCTATGAAGAAAAGAAGACACTGTCGAAGGAAGAAGGAGAATCTCAAAAGCTCGAGACAATAGAGAAGAGGCTTCGGGCCATTGAAGGAGGCACTGTATTTGGATCTCTCTCGGTGGACAATCTTTGCTTGGTGCCAGACATTGTAATTCCCTCAGACTTTAAGGTGCCAGACTTTGTGAAATATGATGGAACAAGTTGGCCCATCACTCACATTACACTGTTTCTAAGAAAAATACAACCACTCGCAAAAGACGAGAAGGTGTGGATAGCAATTTTTCAAAAAAGTCTTACAAAATCAGCACTAAAGTGGTATCTAAGTCAAGGTCCAAGAAACATCAAAACATGGAATGACCTCGCTCAAACTTTCATCAACAACTACAAACATGTCATGGACTTCGCCCTGGATGGCCAAACTCTCCAGAATATGGAAAAGATAAAGCAAGAAACCTTCAAGGAGTACGCTCAAAGATGGAGGAACTTAGCCGCACAAGTTTAGCCACCCATGATGGAGAGAGAAATGGTAACTTTATTTGTCCAGACACTAAAGTATCCATACTACAACAAACTTATTGGCAATTTAGCAACCAATTTCTCAGATGTTGTCATGTCTGGAGAACGAATTAAGCATGGGATTAGGACTGAGAAGATCACTGAATCCTTTAATGATGCCATGAAAAGAGGAGGACCATCCAGAAGAAAGGATGAGGAGGTACAACAAGTAGGACGCAGAAGAGGGATTCCCCTCGTAGGTACTTTGGCTACTGTGCCTCGCCTATCTTATCCTACCAATAGGCCTAATAATTATCCTCCCAATAGGCCTAATCAATTACGGCCACCTGTTCCGACCCCTCCAGTGCCCGCACAAAGACAAAGAGAAATATTTGCGCCAATTCCTATGACTTACACTGAGTTATATCCAAAGCTCATTGAAAGTCAACTTATCCGCCCAATTCCTACAAAGCCAATGGAACCCCCATATCCAAGGTGGTACGACCCCAACGTAACTTGCCCATATCATGATGGCGTTGTGGGCCATGGTCTAGAAAACTGTGTAGCTTTGAAATGCATAGTCCAACAATTAATCGAGTCAAAGTGGTTGGACTTTTCCGATGAACCGAGCGTCACTCACAACCCATTGCCGCCTCATCAAACTGGACCAGTTAATATGATAGAGGAACACCGACTGATAAAGAAGTCAGTCAATGACATTACAACCCCTCTTAAGCATGTATACTCATGGCTTGTGAAAGAATGAGTCATCATTAGAAAGCCTTCTTTTGGGCATAAAGAAATCAAAGATGGAGAGCTGTGTGATTTTCATGACAGTAAAAGTCATTCAATCCAGGAATGCTCAGAATTCCGTGAGAATCTACAGAGACTTATAGACTCATCCCAACTTAGCATTTTTATGTCAAATAAAGATGTTGATGCAAATGTAATCATTAAAGAACGAGAAGTCAATGCTATGCCAAGACCACTAGTCATACCAATTTCAAAACCTACTGTCAAGCCTTTAAGGATCCAAGTCCCAACTCCATTCCCCTACAAATCGGATAAGGCTGTTCCATGGAAGTATGATTACACCTCCAACATTACATCGACTCCGTTAGAGGTTGGGGGCATGACTAGAAGTGGTCGATGTTACTCGCCGGAGTAGATGGACAAGCTCCGACAAAACAAGAATATCACAGACCCAACGAACGGGCCTATTAGCACAAATACATCAGAAGAGCAAGAGGTGCCTCAAGTGGTAACAGATGAACAAGCTGGCGAGTTTCTTAAACTCATAAAGCAAAGTGAGTATAGCATCGTGCAGCAGTTAAACCGTTTGCCAGCAAAGATTTCCATACTCTCACTGCTCTTAAGTTCTGACGCTCAACGAGAAACCCTCCTTAAAGTTTTGAACAAGGCCTATGTTGAGCAAGATATTTCTGTGAAAAATTTTGATCACCTCGTCAACAACATCACGGCACAGAATCTCATTACATTCACTGATAATGAAATACCAGCCGAGGGAAGAGGTCATTCTAAGGCTCTACATATTTTGACTAAATACAAAGATCGAATTATGGCCAGAGTCCTTATTGACAATGGGTCAGCTCTAATGCCATTCGAAACCTTACACAAGCTCGGTATAGACCCATCATACCTTAATAACAGTCACATTATTGTTCGAGCATTTGATGGGACGAGGAGAGACATTATTGGAAAAATAGAGCTACCGATAGAGATCGGCCCTTGTGTCTTCCATATCACATTCCAAGTTATGGACATTAAGCCTTCTTATAGTTGTCTGTTGGGAAGACCATGGATCCATATAGCCGGGGCAATTCCCTCTTCATTACATCAAAAACTGAAATTCATCATTGAAGGAAAATTAATAATAGTCTTTGCTGAAGAGGACATTCTGCTATTTAGACCTGCAGATGCTCAGTATGTCGAGGTTAATGAAGATGTGCCTGATTGCTCCTTCAGGTCTTTTGAAATTGTTAATGCTACCTATATCGGTGAATATGGAGAAGAACCCATGCCTAGCATCTCCAAAACGAGTCGCATGGTCGCAAAACTCATGATGAAAGGAGGATACTCACCGGGGTTAGGTCTGGGACAAGATTTACAAGGAATCTCAGAGCCATTGAAAATCTCTGCAAATGAAGGGAAATACGGCCTAGGTTTCACACCGACAAGGCAAGATAAAATGAAGACGATAGCTGAAAAGAGAGAAAAGAGGATTGCACGACTAAAAGGGCATAAAAGGGCGAGGGAAGAAATCTGGATATCCCTGACATCACTGAAACATTTGTGAGTGGTGGCTTGATTCCGAAAAATGACAATGAAGGCGCACTGACCATCAGCATCGACAAATCTTTTGAATATCTTTCGATTCAGGCAATAATCAGTGATTCACCCGAAAATGAGGAGCTCGTTCAACCCTGTAGCCCACGGGATGTGCTGAACAATTGGGAGGCGATAGAACTGCCTGTTGTAATCGAGAGCTTTTCAAAGTAATCTAATAGTAAAAACCTCCTAAAGAAAGGTTCAATCAATAGGGTGTAGTCTTTGCTTAAGTGAACCTTTTAGTTATTGCTGTTCATTCCAATAAAGTTGTGATTTATGCACATTATAAGTAAAGCACCAATTTGCATTCATCTCATTCTCGCCATTTTCTCTTCTCTCTTTTCTCTCTGGCTAATGCAGACCTAAAACTCTCTTTGATGACAATGAAAGAATGAACTTTGATAATCCTGTAAACACTGCTGACTCGGATGACGAAGATCTTCAAATATCTCATGAGTTATTAAAACTGATTGAGCAGGATAAAAAAGAAAGAGCAACAAGTCAAGAACCAACTGAGACATTCAACTTGGGAGATAATCAGGATGTAAAAGAAGTTAAGATTGGCACTCTGTTTCCTCCTGAAGATAAAGAAGAGCTAATACACTTATTGAGAGAATATGTAGATGTATTTGCTTGGTCATACCAAGATATGCCCGGTTTAAGCTTGGACATAGTGTTACACAAAATACCATTGAAGCCTGGGGCGAAGCCCGTCAGACAGAAGCTACGAAGATTGAAACCAGACCTGCTCTTGAGAGTAAAAGATGAGATTCGAAAGCCATGGGATGCAGGATTCCTTGGAGTCGCTGAATATACAAAATAGGTTGTCAACATAGTTCCAATTGAAAAGAAAGAGAGTGAGAAGCTAAGAGTTTGTTAGGGCTACCAGCCCTTGAACGAGCCCAGCCCTAAAGATAACTTCCCACTTCCCTACATTGATACGTTGGTGGATAATACCGCAGGAAACTCCTACTTTTCTTTCATGGATGGATTTTCTGGGTACAATCAAATCAAACTCGATCCAAATGATATGATAAAAATTGTTTTTGTTACCTTTTGGGGTACCTTTTACTATAAGGTGTTGCCTTTTGGGTTGAAAAATGCTGGTGCTACTTATCAGAGAACCATGATCACTTTATTTCATGACATGATGCATAAGGAAATTGAAGTGTATGTAGATGACATGATTGCCAAATCCTTCACTGCTAGGGGGTATCTAAATGTACTGAGAAAACTATTCGATAGACTTCGCAAGTATCAACTAAAATTGAATCCTGCCAAATGTACTTTTGGAGCTTCTTTAGGCAAGTTATTGGGTTTCATGGTAAGTAAAAATGGGATTCGAGTTGACCCAAGTAAAGTTAAGGCAATACAAGAAATGCAACCTCCGAAGACTCCAAAAGAAGTAAGAAGTTTTTTGGGCAGAATCAACTTCATAGCGAGATTCATATCACAGTTGACATCCAAGTGTGAACCTATTTTCAAATCACTAAAGAAGAACAATCCGATTGAGTGGAATAACGAATGCCAAGAGGCATTTGAGAAAATCAAGTAATACCTATCAAATCCACCAGTTTTGGTACCACCCCGATCTGGAGAACCGTTGATTCTATACTTATCAATACAGGATTCTTCATTAGGATCTGTATTGGGTCAACGCGATAAGACAAGCAAGAAAGAGCATACAATTTACTACTTAAGCAAGAAGCTTACCACATATGAGGCGAAATACTCAGTAGTAGAAAAGTCTTGTTGTGCCCTTGCATAGGTAACAAGTCGACTACGACACTATATGCTCAACAATACCACATTGCTGATCTCCAAGACTAATCCCATCAAGTACATCTTTGAGAAACCCGCTTTATCAGGAAGGATCGCAAAGTGGCAAATGCTATTATCTGAGTACGACATACAATATGTCACTCAAAAGGACATAAAAGGGAGTGCAATTGCTGAATATTTGGCCGATAGAGCGTTAGACGATTATGAGCCAATGAAGATGGATTTTCCTGATGGAGATATAATGATGATAAAACATAAAGACTTTGAAGAAGATGAAAAATGGAAAATGGCGTTCGATGAAGCATCTAATGCTTTGGGACAAGGGATTGGAGCTATACTCATATCTCCAAGTAGAGAACAGTTCCCCCTCACAGCAAAAATCACATTTCCTTGTACCAACAATATAGTAAAATATGAGGCATGTGTTATGGGACTGCAAATGGCACTGAGACTGAAAGTACGAAATCTCCGAGTTTATGGGGATTCTGCATTGGTCATATATCAAACAAATGGAGATTGGGAGACAATGGATTTAAAATTGATCCCTTACCAAAGACTCATACTAGAGTTGGCAGGACAGTTTAAGAGTATAAGCTTCCATTATCTTCCAAGGGAAGATAATAAAATTCCGAATGAAGGGCTATCGCCTCTCCCAGTACGTACTTCCCGCCGAAGTTGTGTTCGGGAAGCCTGGCGTCAGCCGAAAAGAAGCACTGTCATTGACCTCGGCAGGAGCGAAGTCGAGCGCCACGAAGTCAGGACTTCGGCTAATACGCCAGGAAATCCAAAGGTATTGCCGGCTCCTTCGGGGGACCAAACAGATTGCCTTCGGGACAGAGGCCTAGCCCTTACAAGCAGGAGAGAATCCTCCGAAGGCAGAACCACCGAACTAAAGGACTCCCCGAACTACGACCATAACTCCCGAAGAAGGACGTCCATACCAAAGGACGACCTCGCCCAGAGGACCTCGGGGAGTACGGCATGAGCATTTAAGGAGCCTCTGACATGTCGCCCACAGGCGTTACATGCCGCCCCAAACGGCGGTCTGACACGCCGACGCCGTCCAGGTCTTGTCACGACCTGTCTCGGTTCAAGGCTCAAGGAGCCTGCCACCGGCTACTTGTCCCCTACGCCCAGAAACTCAGAGAACATCCGACCGAACACGTGTCGTCATCTGAACGGGCTGGGCACTCCTATAAATACCAGGGAACAGACCCTGGCAAACGGTTCGACTCCTCCTCCTTGAGAAAACACAAACAGGCAAGGCCACTAAACTTCCTAGTGTTCCCCCTCTTTCACCTCTCAGGACACTGACTAGGGCGTCGGAGGCTCCTCCCCGGAAAAACACCCCGGGGACCTCCTAACCCTCTTTTCTGAGTATTTTCAGGCACACTCCCCTGGGAAATTTGAGCTCCAGGCGTTCTCCCCCTCAGGAAGTCCCTCCCGAAGTCACAATGTCTTCCAACAAAGATGTCTCTGGGCATCATTTGGCGCCGTCTGTGGGAACCCACCCTCAGGTCGCCGTCGTTGAGACTCGGCGTTCCAAGGACAAGGGACTCCCGAGGTCCCCGTCCGCGCCTGAAGTTCAACCGGCTACTGAGCAAACCATTCCAGGGACTTCTTTGCCGGAGGAGGAGCGTCCTCTTGTTATCACCATGAGTTTTCTGCGCGACTTTCAACGGTCTGTTGTGGCTGAAATGACGCAACAGATAGACCGAAGGTGGCCGCAACCAACTCAGGCCCAAAGGCCTCCCTCACCAGTACGCCCTCGGGAGAAAAGCCCCAAGCCAACCTACCACAGTTCGGGAAGTGGGGACCCCCGTGAAGAGTCTTCGACAGAAAACATGCCCCTCGGGGCACGACTTGCGGGACAAGCGGGGTCTAAGCGACCTAAAGTCCCATACCAAAGGAACTCATCACCCGAGGCGAAGTCTCCATCCCCTCGGCGTCGAAGTCACTCCCCGAAGAGGCACAGGCAATCTCCTTGCAACGAAGCCTACAAGCACCAGGAGGAAGAGCCTAGCGCCACGCTCCTTTTGGAAAAGATATTGGCGAGGTTGGACAGGGTGGAAAAACAGGTAGCCCGCAAGCCCGTCTGGGCCAGGCTATCTGGGACCTTCTGTGGGGATGAGTCTCCATTCACCCGAGCTGTAGTTGAAGCAGCCATGCCAGGTGACTTCCGAGTACCTCGGCTGGAAACGTACGATGGCCGAACTGATCCACAGGCTCATCTGACCAAGTATAGACGCAGCATGATGATGCACGGTGCCGACGACGCCACCTTGTGCAAATGTTTTGAGGTCACCCTCACAGGGCCAGCAACAGCCTGGTACAATTCATTAGCTCCAGGAACCATCACAGAGTTTCAGGAGTTATCTACGGCCTTCACGCAACAATTCATTGGAAGTCGGCCGACGGCGAAGATGCCCGTCCAGATGTTCGACATAGCGCAAAGAAGTGGAGAAACCATCCGCGACTATGTCGAAAGGTTTAACAGAGAAGCTTTGAGTGTCCCAGACTTTCGGCCCGAAATACGCATCCTCGCGATGACACGGGGCCTTCGGAGGGATTCACAGCTGTTTTACGAATTCTCCAAAGACCCTCCGGACACACTTGGCGAGTTCTACCGAAGGGCCGAACAGCACATGACGGCCGAAGAGCTGAGAATGGGTGGACCAAAGTCCGATCACCACCGGGCCGAAGGATCCAGCCAGCAAAACCGATATCCAGCCGAACAGGCAGGACGACCTCGGAGAATGCGGGGAAGGAAACTCCCAACCTTCACACCCCTGAACACCACAAGGACCAACATCCTCATGACAATGGAAAGACAGGGGACCCAAATTCAGCGGCCAAGGGCCATGACCGCTGATAACAAAAAGAACATAAAGAAGTTCTGCCAGTTCCACCGCGACCACGGCCACGACACCGAAGACTGCTTCCAACTGAAGAAGTACATAGAATCGCTGATCAAACTGGGTCAACTTCGGCGTTATCTGCGAATGCCTTCCCCGAAAGGGAGAAAAGAGGAGGAAGGAAAGGCAGATGACGAGGATTACGACTCCGACAGAAGGAGGAACCGAAGTCCAAAGAGGCGTCCTCCACCCCCGGCAGGGTTAATACAAACAATCACGACGGGACTTCCATCCTCGGAAAGAAAGATGAAGCCCAGAGAAATAGCAGTCATGGAATATCAGAGTCCAACGAAAAAGCTGGCCCGAAAGGATGGTTCTGCCGTCATATTTCCCCATGACGACCCACTATTGGTCATGGCAAGGATAGGAAACTGGGATGTAAAGAGAGTGTTACTTGACGATGGATCAAATGCCGACGTCCTGTTTTCACATTTGCTGCCGAGATTGGGCATATCCAGCAGCGACCTCAAGCCTGTCACCTCGCCTACCTTCGGGGTGGGACCATCCGAGCTACCCGTCCTCGGATGGATGGATCTTCCCCTAATGATGAAAGGGACTTCGGTAGACGGGACTGTTGAGTTATTTGCCTCCACAATGACAAGGTTCATCGTCATGGATGTCCCTTCGTCATACAACGCCATCCTTGGAAGACAGACACAGGGAAATCTCCACATTCGCCCTGATGTGAAATACTTAACTGTCACTTTCGCCACCAAGGATGGAGACGCGGAAATCTTCATCGATCAGAGCGAAGTAAGGAAGGTGTTCGTCAAGGCACGAAAAGCTCCAGCAAACAACTTCGCACAAACGATGGAGGCAAAGGCACCAAAGAAGGGCGAGGCAGAAGATCCCGCGAAGGCGGAAATAGAAGAAGTGGAACTTGTCCCAGGCCAAAATACCCGAATAGGGAAAAACTTGGCCGAAGGTGACAAGAAAAAACTTGTATCTTTTCTGCTGACAAATAAAGATCTATTTGCCTACTCGCCGAAAGATATGCCAGGGGTAAACCCTGGCGTAATACAGCATAGCCTTAAAGTAAGTCCGGAGGCAAGACCTGTCCGGCAAAAGAAACGGAGCATCTCGGTCCATAAAAGTAACTTTGTCAAAACCGAGGTCCAGCGCTTGTTAGACGCTGGTGTCGTCAGGGAGGTCAAATACCCCGAATGGTTAAGCAATGTGGTAATTGCCACAAAAGAAGGAAGCAGTAAGCTCCGAATGTGCATCGACTTCAGGAACTTGAACGATGCTTGTCCTAAAGACTCATACCCTCTCCCACCGATAGACCAATTGGTAGACTCAACTGCCGAATACGGGCTCCTAAGTTTCCTAGACGCCTTCAGTGGGTATCATCAAATAAGGATGGACCCCGAAGATGAGGAGAAAACCTCCTTCATCACCGAAGGGGGAACGTACTGTTACGTCAGGATGCCCTTCGGCCTAAAAAATGCAGGAGCAACCTACCAGAGGTTGATGAGCAAGGTCTTTAGTGATCAAATAGGGAGAAATATGGAAGTCTATGTCGACGACATGATAGTTAAGAGCAAGCTGCCTAGTGACCACGTCGCGGATCTAAAAGAAACTTTCCACCAGCTCAGAACCTTCGGGATCCGCCTTAATCCCGAAAAGTGTATCTTCGGAGTGACCTCGGGAAAGTTTCTTGGGTACATGGTATCAGAAAGAGGCATTGATGCTAACCCAGAAAAAATTAAGACTTTACTTGAATTCCGAACTCCCGCCACAATAAAAGACGTGCAGAGACTCACTGGAAGGATAACTTCTCTTAGTAGGTTCATTTCCAGATATGGAGACCGGTGTCGAGCGTTCTTCAAAGTCCTCACTAAGGCAACAAAAAAGGAGGACAACCTTGGAAATGATGATCATCCTTGGAATAAAGACTGTCAAAAGGCCTGGGAAGAACTCAAAATCTACTTAGCCAGTCTGCGCACTCTGCGACAACCTCGCGAAGGAGAGCCCCTCGTGTTATACCTCGCCGTCATAGAAAAAGCTGTGAGCTCGGTCCTTGTGAAAGAAGAGGGCCCGATGCAATGGCCGGTCTATTATGTAAGCAAGTCCCTGCACGGTGCCGAAATCAGGTATCCTTTGCTGCAGAAAGCTATATTTTCTCTGGTACTAGCAGGAAGAAGGCTACGGCCATACTTTCAGGCTCACCCTATCATCGTCCGAAGTAGTCTACCACTACGGGATGTCATGAGGAAAGTTGATCATTCGGGAAGGCTTTCCAAGTGGTGTATAGAGCTTGGCGAACATGACATCACTTATGAACCTCGGAAAGCCATAAAAGCTCAAGCCCTGGCAGACTTCATTGCCAAAGTGCCGACCACCGAGGATAGCTATCCGGATCCTGGCGAAGGTGAGCCCGAATGGACTTTGTATGTTGACGGAGCCTCAGGGTCCGAACACCAGGGAGCTGGGGTAATTATTAGAGGTCCCGAAGGCCTAGAAGTAATGAAGGCTATCAAGTTCAGCTTCAATGTCACCAACAATATGGCTGAGTATGAAGCCCTCATAGCAGGATTGCGCCTAGCCAGAAAAATTGGCATAAGAAACCTGAAAGCCCACAGCGATTCCCAGCTGGTAGTTCGGCAAACGGCAGGAGACTACGGGGCAAAGGACCCAACCTTGGCAAAATACCATGACTTGGTAGCAAAGCTCATCCGGGAGTTCGACACCGTACGAATAAAAAATGTACCTCGACAAGATAATGCCGAGGCAGATTGCTTGGCAAAATCAAAAACATGCACCGAGGTGCTAAACCACCCGAGCATCACAGTGCTGAGCATAGTAACTTCGGGAGAAGGCTGGAAGGACCCGATAAAAAGATATCTCGCAGACAATACGCTCCCCGAAGACCCCAGCGAAGCTGCAAAAGTGCGAAGACGCTCCGGTCGATTCTTCCTAATTGGCGAAGAATTATATCGGCAGGGATATGCAAATCCACTACAGAGGTGTGTTGGCGAAGAGGATACTGAAATGATCCTCGAAGAAGTACACGAAGGCGCTTGTGGTTCGCACATCGGAACCGACGCCCTGGCAGCAGTAATACTTCGCCAAGGATACTTTTGGCCTACCCTGAAGAAGGACGCTAGGCAGTTCGTCCAGAAATGCGGTAATTGCCAAAGGCACTCGAATATCCAGAGGACACCCTCGGAATTGGTAACTTCGGCTGACTATCCCTGGCCCTTCGCAGTCTGGGGCATAGACCTCATTGGGCCGCTCCCAACAGTGCCTGGAGGCGTGAAGTTCTGCGTGGTAGCAGTAGACTATTTCTCCAAATGGGTCGAGGCAGAACCCCTGGCGACTATCTCGGCAAAAGAGGTGCAAAAGTTCATATGGAAGAACATTGTATGCAGATTCGGCATACCGAGGGTACTAGTAGCTGATAATGGATCCCAGTTTATAGACAAAGGGTTCCAGGGATTTATCAGTGACCTCGGAACAAAAATGCACTTCGCCCCAGTAGCTCACCCCCAAAGCAATGGGCAGGTAGAAGTATCTAATAGGACCATAAAAGATGGTCTGAAAAAGAGGCTGGGAGAAGCAAAAGGGAAATGGCCAGGAGAGCTCCAAAGCGTATTATGGAGTTACCGAACAACACCCCGAAGAGCCACAGGGGAAACGCCTTTTTCACTCATTTTCGGTACAGAGGCCATCATCCCAATCGAGGTAGTGCGACCATCAGTGCGGGTGCAAGTATTTGATGAAAGTGGAAACGACCTCGGCATGAGGACCAAGCTCGACCTCGTCGGCGAACACAGAGAAATAGCTGAACTGAGAAGAAAAGCATTTCAGCAAAGAGTGGCTGTGGCCATAAACTTACGGGCCAGGCCAAAGGGAATCAAGAAAGGAGACCTCGTTCTCCGAAAGGCTGAATTTGCACCCCGAAGGCCATCTCACGGGGTACTCCGCGCAAATTGGGAAGGACCTTACCTGGTACTTGCCGAAGTGCGAAAAGGGGTGTACAAGCTCGGCGATCCCGAAGGCGTAGAATTGAAAAATACTTGGCATTCAGACGCCTTGAAAAAGTTCTACGCTTAGGATTTCGATGGGAAAATGGTATTGTACAAATTAGAAAAAATATTCTAAGTACAAAAGTTTCCCAGAAAAGTTCCTAAGCATAAATTGTACAAGTCAGAATTCCGCGAAAGTGATCGCCGAAACGAGCGCAGATATGATTTTCCGAAGTCTCTTGAGCGAACGTGTTCGGGACAATGGGAAATGAAAAATCTCGCAAAAAGACTTAGCCAAATTTTCTAAAAAGAAAAAGTCTTTATTGAAATGAATTTGCTTACAGAGAAGAAGGAGTGCCAAAGGGAGAAGTACAAAAAAGAAGGAAAAGAAGGCAAAGGACCCTAGAACAAACTAAGGAATCTCGGCGTCCCGGGAGCCACCAGCTCCTGCGTCCTTTTCCACCACCGTTGGCGCCGGGAAAGAAGAAGGCAAGTTCAGATGCTCAACCTTGGACCAAGACCACCGAGGCCCCTCGGGAATGTTTAGGGCCTCCAAGAAAGAGAGGTCCAGATCTGGGAACCTCTGAAGAACTTGGTGCCGAGCGAGGCAAAACCCGTCCTGGAAACCAACCCTGGTCATCTGGTCGGATTTATCCTTCTCGACCCCAAGGTCCACAAGGTCCTTCGTCAGATCTGCGACCTCCTTCTTCAGTGCCTTCATCTTCTTCTTCTTCGGCTCCTTCTTCAGAGAATCGACCTCGGCTTGGAGCGCGGCCTTCTCAGCAAGCGCCTTCGCCAGGAGAGCCTCAGACTCAGACTTCTCCTTTTGATGCGCTTCGTTTGCCGAAATCAGCTCCGCCACCTGGGAGCCGAGGTCAGAAATCTTCTGGGAGGAATCCTTCAAAAGTTCTTCTTTTTCTTTCAGGAACTCCTCCCGAATGGCAGCAACCTCCTTCTCTGCAGCTTGAGCCAGCTGCGTGTTCTGGGCAGCCAATTCCGAGCACGTGGCCTTAGTTTTTTCTATGACCTCTAAGGCCGAAGCTCGGAACGCCGTCTGCCTCGCCACCCGAACTCTGAGGAAACCAGCATACCCTAGCAGCTGCAAAGAAATAAAGGCCAAGTCAGTAAGGCAAAAAAGAGAGCCAAATACTTAGAAGAAATCAAAAGGAAAAAGAAAGGCGCGAAGTATACCTGGGCAGCGTGCTCGGAAACTTTCGCGGCGAGGGAATCATCGCCCGGGTGAGCCTCCGCAATGGCCCTGAATGAGGTCTCGGTAAGGATCCCTTTCGAGATCTTTTTGGCCATTTGCTGGCAGTCTCCGGAGTACAAATTCATGTCCTCCGTAAACGACCAGAAAGGCTCATTCGGGATCTTCCCCTTCTGGATACGGGCATCCCGAAGGGCTCGCTTCTGGACATGCTCGGCTGCCCAACCCGGAGTAAGTAACTCCCCTGCACGGCAAAACAAAAAGCTGGTCAAGGCAAGTAAATCTCAAAATTCAAAAAAGTGAAGGCATCACAGTTTGCTAGAAAACGAACCTGGTGGCACTTTGGCCACGTCGTCGTCAGAATCCAAAACCTCCTCGGTAGAAATCCCCTTGCCTTTGCTCTTGCGCCGCTCCTCGGCAGAAGGGGCCTCTACCAAGGCATCCAGAAGAGTCTGCGACGAAGTAGGACTCCAAGGAGGGACGTCAACAGCAGCAACCTCGGGCGGCAGAGCGGCGGCAACTTCGGGCTCTCCGCTTACCCCCTCAAGAACTTCCGGCTGAGGAAGTTGAACAGTCTTCTTCGCCCGTTTAGAAGAAGGCCCAGCCCCAGTCGCTTTTTGCCTTCGGGAGACGGCCTTCTTCGTCTGCTCACCTTTCTCGGATTGACCGAGGAAAAGGGATTTGTAGAAGGTAGCAGTGTCGTCACCCATCTCTGGAAAATAAAGAAGACATCAGTGTGAGTCCAAGATGAAATTATAACAAAGGGACTCGAAGATAACTTACGCTCATAAAAAGTTTCGTAAGTAACTTCTTCCCGAAGGAGTTGCACCAGCCAGGAGTCTTTCCCAGCGATGGCAGGAGCCGGCATCCCAAGGTCCGTCTTGTGCTCCTTCACTACCCCTAGTTCCCGAAGAACCTTCTCGGTCATCAGCTTCCAATTGATGGGGAAGGGTAGAGAGAGCGCGAAGGGACCTCGGAATCCCAGTCGGAGACGGCTCGGATACGTCTGTCGAAGTCCGCGAACACGGAAGCCAACTCGGGAGTCAGCATTATCCTCGGATCTACGACGTCCATCTCCAGCCTTCCCTGAGCCCACTTGGTCGGAACATGCGACCAGGCCTCCTCCATCTTCAGAAAGAAAAACTTTTGTTGCCACCCTCGCCAACTGTCCGTAGTGGCAAAAGTGAACATATACTTTTTGCTCCCTGATCCCCGAGGTAGCATAAAGTAAAAGCCACCCTTCGGGACCACGAAGAGCTTGTAGTACTGCATAAAAATAATAAAGTGGGGTTCTATTTTGAAGACGCCACACATACAGAGGAAGGCGTTAAAATAGCAGTGCGAGTTCGGCTGAAGTTGATTTACGGCAATGCCATGGAATTGGCAAAAGTCGCAAATCATCTTCGGAGGAGGGTACCGAAGTCCAGCCTTCAGCTGGGCTTGGAAAACGGTAACCTCGTTACTACGATCCGAAAAAGCTAAATTGGTCAGAACGTGGCAACCTTGTAACGGCATACGAGGGAAGGAAGAATTTTTTCTTCCATTCTTCTAGTTTTTTAGGAGTGGTGCAGCAAGGGTGAGACAGAAGAGGTTGCCTGCTCTTGGGAATAGGCATGTCGGCTGAAAAACGAGTTCAGAAAAAGGCAAAAATGACCTCGGGAAAGAAGCTTGAAAAACAAAAGACTCGGGAAGTTAAAACCCACCAAATGCTTTGCCAAAATCTGGGTTTGAGAACGCCGTCGTGAAAGGTGGTTGGAAAAAACTTTGACAACAGCACCGCCGCGAAAAGCAGGAGAAAACGCAAAAACAGTTGAAAGGCAGAAGAAAGCAAAAGCAGAAGCAAAAGGAGGTTATGAAGGAACAAGAGTATATATAGGCCGAGGGGGGTAGGCGAACCGGCGTCATAAGTACCCCGCGAAGGTGAACAGTCGCCATAACTGGTTACTGAGCGTGAAAAGACGCACCTGCTGTATCCGATGCAGCCCTCGCTAATGACAAACGTGCCACGTGTCAGCAATAGCACCAAAAGAGGGACACGCCTTCTGACACCCCTAAATCTTGGGCGCGCTGCTCTAGACTGACACGTCTGGTTACGAGACGCGATGTTACACAGACCTGCAAAAGGAAAAAAGTAGGTTACCTCAAAGACACCAAAGGACAGGCTATGGTCGAACAGCCTACGACTTCGGACGAAAGGTCCGTCTTCGGCATAGGCGCTACACCCAAGGCCCAAAGAGGCGCCCTCCAAAAGCTGACAAGCCGAAGTTCTCACTTTGGCTTTTTCGAGGGGGTGCCTGTGATAGCCGAAGGACTATCGTCTCTCCCAGTACGTACTTCCCGCCGAAGTTGTGTTTGGGAAGCCTGGCGTCAGCAGAAAAAAAGCATTGTCATTGACCTTGGCAGGAGCGAAGTCGAGCGCCACGAAGTCAGGACTTCGCCTAATACGCCAGGAAATCCAAAGGTATTGCCGGCTCCTTCGGGGGATCAAACAAATTGCCTTCGGGACAGAAGCCTAGCCCTTACAAGCAGGAGAGAATCCTCCGAAGGTAGAACCACCGAACTAAAGGACTCCCCGAAATACGCCAGGAAATCCAAAGGTATTGCCGGCTCCTTCGGGGGATCAAACAAATTGCCTTCGGGACAGAAGCCTAGCCCTTACAAGCAGGAGAGAATCCTCCGAAGGCTACTTTTTTCCTTTTGCAAGAACCACCGAACTAAAGGACTCCCCGAACTACGACCATAACTCCCGAAGAAGGACATTCATGCCAAAGGACGACCTCGCCCAGAGGACCTCGGGGAATACGGCATGAGCATTTAAGGAGCCTCTGACATGTTGCCCACAGGCGTTGCATGCCACCCCAAACGGCGGTCTGACACGCCGACGCCGTCCAGGTCTTGTCACGACCTGTCTCGGTTCAAGGCTCAAGGAGCCTGCCACCGGCTACTTGTCCCCTACGCCCAGAAACTCAGAGAACATTCGACCGAACACGTGTCGTCATCTGAACGGGTTGGGCACTCCTATAAATACCAGGGAGCAGACCCTGGCAAACGGTTCGACTCCCCCTCCTTGAGAAAACACAAACAGGCAAGGCCACTAAATTTCCTAGTGTTCCCCCTCTTTTACCTCTCAGGACACTGACTAGGGCGTTGGAGGCTCCTCCCCGGAAAAACACCCCGGGGACCTCCTAACCCTTTTTTCTGATTTTCAGGCACACTCCCCTGGGAAATTTGAGCTCCAGGCGTTCTCCCCCTCAGGAAGTCCCTCCCGAAGTCACAATGTCTTCCAACAAAGATGTCTCATGGGTTACCGAAACATATCATCTCGAACAATGCCACAAACTTGAATAATGAAATAATGTAGACTTTATGCCGACAGTTTAAGATCAAGTATCACAATTCAGCACTTTATCGACCAATGATGAATGGTGCAGTAGAGGTAGCCAATAAAAATATCAAGAAGATCATAGAAAAGATGACTGTCAGTTACAAGGATTGGCATGAGATGTTACCCTTTGCACTACATGCATACAGGACTTTTGTTCGCACCTCTACTGGGGCTACACCTTTCTCGTTAGTATATGGTATGGAGGTTGTATTAACCATTGAAGTTAAAATCCCTTCATTGAGGGTACTAATGGATACCCAATTGGAAGAAGCGAAATGAGTCAGGGCTAGATATGAGCAATTGAACCTAATTGATGAGAGGAGAACGATTGCCCTCTACCATGGGCAACTTTATCAAAGGAGGATGATCCGCGCTTACAATAAGAAGGTTCGCCTACGACAGTTTCATAAAGGTGACATAGTGCTCAAGAAAATTCTACTCATTCAGCATGATTTTAGAGGGAAAAGGACACCAAACTGTGATGGACCATATGTGGTGAAGAAAGCCTTTTCAGGAGGGGCCCTAATTCTGACAGAAATGGATGGACGAGAGCTACTAAAACCAGTAAATTCAGATTCAGTAAAGAAGTACTTTGCATAATGATGAAGTTTTCGGACAAAAGAGAAGAAGTGGGTACAGGGTTGCCAAAGCTTGTTTGATCAAAGTTGTCAAAGAAAGCGTTCTTTTCTCAGACCTTCATTGTGCTTCATCTATACCCAAGAATTTTATATTCCCTTACTCATAAATGAAAAGCCAATTCTCTCTAACTCTTTTTCTTCAAATCTCATGATAGCCGAAGGGCTGTCGCCCTTGTAGCCCGCGAACTGAGGTCAAGTACCACATTCGGTAAGTCGAGTATTACCTACAAGGAGTACCTGAGCAGACCTCGGAAAGGATGAAATCTGGCGCCTCGAGCGTATGACTTCGGTGGCCAGCCAGCACCCCTGAGGACGGTAGCTACGACCTCGGAAAGATAGCGCGTTGCCCCCTTTGGAAGAGTGGCCGAATCACCTTTGGAGAGAAGGACCAGCCACCTTTGGCAAGAGAAAATCCCCCGAACAAGGAGCCTCAGTGCTAGGGAATCTCCCGAACTACTGGCACGACTCCGGAAGAAGGGTCCTCGCTCTGAGGGACGACCTCGAGTAAAGGGACCTCGGTGGTACAGCAGAAGCATTTAAGGAGCCTCTGACATGTCGCCCGCACACACTACACGCCGCCCTCATATGCGCTCTAACACGTCGGGACTGTCCATGTCCTATCATGTAAGTCTATGCCTACCCTAGCCCGTGGCCCGATGAGCCTACAAGCGGCTAGAGGCCCCCACGCCCAGAAGGTACAAATTACATCCCACCAAACACGTGTCACAATTTGAACGGGCCACACCCTCCTATATATACTCAGGAAATGGCCTCACCAAAGAATCTTTTTTTGAACTCCCATGAAAAGAGATAACAGGCAAAAACCCTTGGCCCTTAGTGCTTCCTCTCCACCTCCAAAAAACTAACTTGGGCGTCGGAGGCTCTTCCCCGGAACAAAACTCCGGGGACCTCCTAACCCCTGTTTTCTGAGTGTTTCAGGCAGGTCCTCCTGGGAAACACACACTTTAGGCGTTCTCCTTCATTGGAAGTCCCTCCCGGTCTCACCATGTCACACAACGAAGATGCTGCAGGGCATCATATGGCGCCGTCTGTGGGAAACCACCCCCAGGTTGCCGTTGTTGAAACTCAACGTTCTAAGGACAAGGGACTTCCAAAGTCTCTGTCCGCGCCAGAAGTTCAACCGGCAACCGAACAAACTGCAGCAGGGACTTCCTCGCCTGAGGATGAACGTCCTCTTACTATTATTATGGGCTTCCTGTGCAAATTCCAACGCTCTGTTGTGGCCGAAATGACGCAGCAGTTAGACCAAATGTGGCAATAGCTAACTTCGGGACGGAGGCCCTCTTCACCAGCACCCCGGCGGGAAAAGAGCCCCCGATCAACTCATCTGAGTTCGGGAAGTGGGGATCAACGTGGTGAGTCATCAACGGAAAATATACCTCTCAGGGCGCGACCTATGGGAGAAACAGGGCCAAAGCAACCCAAAATTCTTCGCCGAAGGATTTCCTCACCTGAAGGAAAGTCACCATCTCCTCGGTGCCGAAGTCACTCCCCAAAAAGGAGACGTTAGTCTCCGTTCCCAGAAGCCTATAGGCAGCGGGAAGAAGAGCCCAGTGCCACCCTTCTCATGAAGAAAATTTTAAAGAGACTAGAAAGAGTGGAGATGCAGGTAGCTCGAAAGCCCGTTTGGGCTAGGTTGTCGGAGTCTTTCAATGGAGATGAATCACCGTTCACCCGAGCAGTAGTCGAGGCACCTATGCCGAGTGATTTTTGGGTACCTCGGTTAGAGACCTACGATGGCCGAACTGACCCCAGGCTCATCTGACTAAATACAAGCGCAGCATGGTGCTACACGGTACTGATGATGCTACCCTGTGCAAGTGCTTTGAGGTCACCCTTGCCGGGCCGGCCACAGCATGGTACAACTCACTGGCTCCTGGAAACATCATGGAGTTCCAAGAATTGTCCACCGCCTTCACACAGCAGTTCATCGGAAGCCGTCCAACGGCGAAGATGCCAGTCCAAATGTTCGACCTAGTGCAAAAAAATGGGGAAACCATTAACGACTATGTCGAAAGGTTTAACAGGGAAGCTCTAAGTGTCCCAGACTTCAGGCCAGAAATACGTATCCTGGCCATGACACGAGGACTTCGGAGAGACTCCCAGCTGTTTTATGAATTCTCCAAGGATCCCCTCGACACACTCAGTGAATTTTGCCGAAAAGCAGAGTAGCACATGACTGCCGAAGAACTGAGAATGGGAGGCCCGAGACCTAATCATATTCGCACCGAGGGACCAAGCCAGCAAACTCGTTACCCAGCTGAACCAGCAGGGTGATCTCGGAAGTTTAAGGGAAGGAAGCCAACAGCCTTCATTCCCCTGAACACCACGAGGACGAACATCCTGATGGCGATGGAAAGGCAAGGAACTCAGATTCAACGACCGAAGGCCATGACCTCAGACAACCAGAAGAACATAAAAAAATTCTGCCAATTCCATCGCGACCACGGGCATGATACTGAGGACTGCTTCCAACTAAGGAAATACATAGAGTCACTAATAAAGCAAGGTCAGCTGCGACGTTACCTGTGGATTCCCTCCCAAAGGGAAGGAGGGAAGAAAAGGGAAAGGGAGATGACGAAGAGTACGACTCCGACAGGCGTCGAAACCAAAGTCCGAAAAAGCGTCCACTGCCCCCGGCAGGAGTAATACAAATGATCACAACAGGACTGCCGTCGACAGAAAGAAAGAGAAAGACCAGAGAGATTTCGGTGATGAAGTATGGGAATCCATCAATGAAGCTTGTTCGGAAGGATGGGTCCACTGTCATTTTTCCTCATGATGATCCACTGCTGATTATGGCAAGGATAGGAAGCTGGGACGTCAAGAGAGTACTGCTTGATGATGGCTCAAACACAAACGTCCTATTCTCACACTTGCTACTGAGCTTGGGGATATCAAGGAATGACCTCAAGTCTGTCACTTCTCCCACTTTTGGAGTAGGGCCGTCCGAACTCCCCATCCTCGGATGGGTAGATCTTCCTTTGATGCTGAAGCGAACTTCAGCAAATAACAAAAATGAACTGTTTGCCTCCGTAATGACAAGGTTCATCATCATCGATATCCCTTCGTCATATAACGCCATTCTTGGGAGGCAAACACAAGGAAACCTTCACATTCGCCCGGATGTGAAGTACTTAACTGTCACCTTCGCCACCAAAGATGGGGATGCTGAGATCTTCATCGACCAGAGGGAGGTGAAAAAGGTGTTCGTAAAGGCAAGAAAAGCCCCAGTGATGAACTGCGCACAGACCACGGAAACGAAGGTTCTGCCCGCACAAGAGTCAGAAGAACAAGGAACAGAAGATCCTGAGAAGGTAGAAACAGAAGAAATAGAGCTTGTCCCAGGCCGAAATACCCGAATAGGGAAAAAATTCACCGAAAGTGACAAGGAAAAACTTGTATCTTTCCTACTAATGAATAAAGATCTGTTCACCTACTCGCCGAAAGACATGCCTGGGGTAGACCTTCGCGTAGTACAACATAGTCTTAAAGTGAGCCCAGAGGCAAAGCCTGTCCGCCAAAAGAAGCGAAGCCTCTCGGCACACAAAAACAACTTTGTCAAAATCGAAGTCCAGCACTTGATAGAAGTAGGTGTAATCAGGGAAGTCAAATACCCCGAATGGCTAAGCAATGTGGTCATTGCCACAAAAGAATGGAGCAACAAGCTCCGAATGTGCATCGACTTCCGAAATATAAATGATGCTTGCCCTAAAGACTCGTATCCCCTACCGTCGATAGATCAGTTAGTAGACTCAACCGCTGAATACGGATTCCTGAGCTTCCTCGATGCTTTCAGTGGGTATCATCAAGTCAGGATAAACCCCGAAGACGAAGAAAAAACCGCCTTCATCACCGAAGTCGGTACGTACTGTTATGTCAGAATGCCCTTCGGGCTTAAAAATGCAGGAGCCACCTATCAGAGGCTGATGAACAAGGTCTTCAAAGACCAAATAAGGAGAAACATGGAAGTCTATGTTGATGACATGATAGTCAAGAGCAAGTTGCCTGGCAGTCATATCACAGATTTAGAGGAAACTTTCCACCAACTTAGAACATTCGGAATTCGCCTTAATCCGGAAAAATGCGTCTTCGGCGTAAGCTCAGACAAGTTCCTCGGGTTTATGGTATCGGAAAGAGGTATCGATGCCAACCCGGAAAAAGTCAAAGCGCTACTTGAATTCCAAACTCCTGTTACAACAAAGGATGTGGAAAGGCTCACTGGGAGAATGACGTCCCTTAGCAAATTCATTTCCAGGTATGGGGATCGCTGCCGAGCATTCTTTAAGGTTCGCACCAAGGCAGCAAAAAATGGTGGCAACCTCGGAAGCGATGACCATCCTTGGAATGAGGATTGCCAAAAGGCCTGGGAAGAGCTCAAAATTTATCTGGCCCGTCTACCCACTCTTCAGCAACCACGAGAAGGAGAACCCCTTGTGTTGTACCTCGTTGTTACTGAAAAGGCACTAAGCTCGGTTCTCGTGAAGGAAGAGGGGATGGAGCAATGGCCAGTATACTACGTAAGCAAGTCTCTGCATGGCGCCGAAATCAAGTATCCTCTACTGCAAAAAGCTATCTAATCCCTGGTGCTAGCAAGCAGAAGACTGCGTCCGTATTTTCAAGCTCACGCTATTATTATCCGATGTAGTCTACCTTTTCGGGATATCATGAAAAGAGTAGACCATTCAGGAAGGCTTTCCAAGTAGTGCATAGAGCTCGGCGAGTATGATATTACTTACGAGCCAAGGAAAGCAATAAAAGCCCAAGCTCTGGCAGACTTCATTGCCGAGGTGCCTTTTGCCGAAGATGATCAATCGGAACTTGGCAAAAGTGAGCCAAAATGGACTCTGTTTGTAGATGGGGCCTATAGCTCCGAGCACCAGGGAGCTGGGGTAGTTATTCGCGGCCCCGAAGGCATGGAAGTAATGAAAGCCATCAAATTCAAGTTTAATGTCACTAAGAATGTGGCAGAATACGAGGCTCTCTTAGCAGGGTTGCGCCTTGCTAGAAAGATTGGTATAAGGAACCTTAAGGCCCACAGTGATTCTCAACTGGTGGTCCGACAGATGGCGGGAGATTATAGCGCAAAAGATCCAACTTTGGCAAAGTACCATGAGCTTGTGTCAAAGCTCATCTAGGAGTTCGACACGGTCCATATAAAAAATGTGCCTTGGTGAAACAATGCCGAAGCAGACAGTCTGGCCAAATCAAAGAGGTTCACCGAAGTACTGAGCCACCCGAGCATTGCGATAATGAGCATAGCGGCCTCGGAAGACGGATGGGAGAATCCTATAAAGAAGTACCTTACAACCTCGGAGCTTCCTGATGACCCTCGCGAAGCAGCAAAAGTGCAAAGACGATCCGGATGATATTTCCTAACCGGGGAAGAACTGTACCGACAGGGATACGTTAGTCCATTGCAAATGTGTGTCAGCAAAGAGGATACTTAGACAATTCTCGAGGAAGTCCACGAGGGAATTTGCGATACCTATATCGGGACTGACGCTTTGGAAGGAGTGATACTCCGCCAAGGGTATTTTTGGCCCACCTTAAGAAAGGACGCAAGATAGTTTGTCCAAAAATATGAAAGTTGCCAAAGACATGCCAACGTTCAAAGGTTGCCCTCGGAATTAATAACCTCGGCTGACTACCCCTGTCCTTTTGCAGCATGGGGCATTGACCTCATCGGGCCACTCCCGACAGCACCTGGAGGAGTGAAATTCTGCGTGGTGGCAGTGGACTACTTCACCAAATGGGTGGAGGCAGAGCCCCTGGCAACTATTTTGGCAAAGGAGATACAAAAATTTGTCTGGAAAAGCATCATATGCAGATTCGGCATACCGAGGGTGATAGTGGCCGACAATGGGTCCCAATTTATTGACAAAGAATTCCAAGAATTCATCACCGACCTCGGAATAAAGATGCACTTCGCCCCGGTAGCTCACTCTCAGAGCAACGGACAAGTAGAGGTATCCAACAGAACCATAAAAGATGGTCTGAAAAAGAGATTGGGGGAAGCAAAGGGAAAATGGCCAGGAGAACTTCCTAGTGTGTTGTGGAGCTATCGGACAACACCCCGAAGAGCCACGGATTGAAACACCTTTTTCGCTCGTCTTCGGCACAGAGGCCATTATCCCTATCGAGGTAGTATGGCCATCAGTCAGAATACAAGTG